>JAOXJP010035841.1:0-16619 GCA_025762735.1 Platanus orientalis
AGCCCGGCCTGAGGCCCGATCAATTAATGAGGGCTGGGCCCAAACCCTGGCCCGATCCTACCCCTACGGGCACAAGCCCCAGCCTGAACCCAGTCTATAATTTGAGGGCCGGGCCCGGGCCTACCATGGCCCAGCCCATGCCCACCCCTACTCTTGATGATGCTAGGACCACCACCATTGGTCCCTTCTTTGTTTCTCTTGTTCCTTTATCTATTGCCGCCATTTATCCTCTTTTTCACATAAAGCAACTTCTTTTTAATAGAATTATCTCTACTAGGGTAAATGGTTGACTGGTCATTCTCTAAAAACCTGGCCTAGGCCTAATTACCTTGGGATCTCTTGGCTAGATCAAGTACAAGGGGACTTTTTCCATCTCTAACATGACTTGGATATTTTTTAAGCTATCCAACTCTCTCGGTATCACCTTCCTATAGACCGAATGCTTCTTGTTGCAGTGACCTATTACTAGAGTCCATTCTCTAATGCATTTTTCTTTGGTTGTGGCCTAGTCGGCATCACCATGATGGCCATGTGTGCCTTGACCTCTCTTTCAACCAATGGTGACTAGATCAATGCCTTAATCGATTAGGAGTTGACCTTCGATGTTTCTAATGCCTGCGTTTCTTATGAGTCTTTTATTTCAGTCAAAGTCGGTGCTGAGGGCAGCAAAGTAACCCATCAAAGCAATATTCCTTCTTGCTTTACTAGATATGCTGATTTTTTTATTTGTCCACAATTTAGCTAAATGACCAAGGAGTTCGGTCGCATTGCCAGTAGGCCGAAGACTCGTGTTAGCTCCCTTTGTTCTCTCTTACACATGTGGCGGCCTATGAGAGATCTTCAGCCATAAGCTAAACCATTCTAGAGGTTCATATTGACTATTAGCTCTGGCTCTATGAATACTTCTTAGACCTAGAGAGTTTTTCTCCAGTCACTATCAAGTTCCGTTAGTCAAATGGCTGTCGATGGATGATTGCTTCCCAAAATTGGTATGAATGTGACTACTTTTTCAATTTTTTTCATAATTTAACAGTCAAATAGCTTGATATCCCGTTATGTCCCTTTGGTAAACGTCTTTACAACCTTATTGGTTTACTTGTCCTGAGTCGGTGGTTGATGCTAACATCGTAGAGAAACAAACTTTTGTGGGCTAGCTTTCTCTTATCGAGGGACCTCCACTTCGGTAGTCAGTTCGATAACAATCCTAGAGTTGGGGTTGAAATCTATGTCCCTCAACAATTTAGTCGTTAGTTTGGTTTTCACCAACGAATTTCTGCCCCTCCGGTCTATTACACCCTCAACTTCCCCCCTTCCCATTGAATTGTTCTTGAAGGTGAGAATGGAGAGGAGATTGTTCGATCTGTGACTAGGAAATATCTGTTAGCTTGTTTCCAGTTTACCCTCATGTTCACCATTAACCTTCTTCTTCGACCACTTTTCAATCCTGGTGAAGTTTATTTTTCAATAAAATCCTTATGCCTTCGGACTTTCACAATCTCCTTGCCGGGCTTCTTCCTAATGACTCCAAAAATGGTCCCTCTTCGGTCGCTAGTGAGTTGGTTGAGCCAACTGAAAGATATCCTTGGCCAAAGAAAGACCAATCTTCCTCATTGTTGTTGACACCGGCCGCTTCCACCAAAGCTCATAGGAAGTCGGTACCTCATAAGATAGCAAAAGTTTCCCAGGATCCGGCTAAGAAAAAATTAAAGAAACATCCCAGCTAACAAGGTATCTTTTGTATTTTACTTTTATACCTTCTTTGGTCTGACTCATTCTCTCACTTTTATTTCTTTGCTTCTATTTCAAAACCTTCCTCCATTGTTAAAGAAGTTTTTTGTAGAGGAAGCCTGACCTTCTCTTTCCTAACACCATTGAGATGTTTTGTGATCCATAAATGAAGCCCAATAAATTAGCCACTAAGAGACCTATGGTTTCAATGGATTCGTAGGAAGAAGAGGAGGAACCAGAAGAAGAAGAGGAAGATGTGCCACCAAAGTTTGATAGCCCTAAAGAAGTTCCCCTCTCTAGTGAAGAAAAAGTAGAGACTAGTGAAGAATTTGTTGGGGAGAAAGAAAGTCAAGAAGGGGAAATGGAAGCAAAATTACACCCTCAGAGCGTTGTTTTACTACTGGGTTATGGGGATAGGTTTAAACCATCTCTTGACTCTCCTAAGAGGACCATAAATATTCTAGATGACTACAAAGATGAGAGTTCTCAAGATGCAAAAGAAAATACAAAAAAAAAAAAAGGAAAGCATAGCACACCGGAGCAAGCTGACTGGCCTTCGATCATCCTTTTTCCCCGGAAAAAGGAAGAGCCAGGTCGATGACCCCATTACACATCCATTTAGTCTTTCAAAGATTCGGCCCCACAAACCCGTCACTCTTCTAAAAGAGAAGAAGTCTTTGCCCATCGTGGTTGCAGAGCAAAGCCAAGTTATTTTTGAGTCCATCGGTCAGGATTCTCCTTCAGAAAGTATCACCCTTGATAAGACCGATGTTGAGCCATATTTCTTGACAATGGCACTTTCTACAGATTCTGTTTTTCCAAAAGCTCAAACTATCCAAGTCAGTACTCAATAGTGGAGTCTCCTCATTTCTTCCTCGGAGAAGATGTTACGGCTTTCTTCAACCATTTGGAGGAAGTCTTAGACCGTCCCCCTCCTAAAGAAGTGATTCATGTGACTGATGAGTTTACAAAGGTATGAGCTACTGTGGAGCCTCTCGTCCGTCTTTCTTATGATTAGTTGATTCATCTTTCAATTCATTCCTCAATGATTTCTTCCATCAATTTATTACATCTTAAAAATAACCCAGCTCTCAACCATTTTGGAGAATTGGTAGATCATCTCTATAAAATAATAAGATTTGCTCAAGAGTACAACAAGTCCAACGAGACCATTGCTGAGGCAGATGCTTTCTTGGGCACCCAACAACACCTCCGTTCCCAAATTTTCTCTTTCAAGATTCAGGGAGATGTTGATTGTGCCATTCTTGTTCCATTGGAAGAGAAGATAAAAAATACTGAGGAAGTGGTTGACAAGTTGACCTCCTAGACATAAATCCAAATTGATTTTCAAACACTCTAGTTTCACTTTTTAGTCAATGTTTGATCACTCTCTCTCATAGTTTCATTGTAAAGGGTACAAATTTTCTACTCGTAAAAGTCATCTACTCTGTGCTCTCAAACACAAAGGCTGGTGTGTATAGGGGCTGGGGTGTATAGGGTTAAAACCGTAAAATACATCTTCAAAATAATCATCACGTGCTAGCCTTGTGTTTAGGAGCACGGAGAAGCAAATTTTTGGGTGTAGAACATTTGCTCCCATATGTAAATTATACTATATATATCTAAAACCAGGGTAATCACTTATTTTGTATTATAATTGAACTTAATGTATTTTTAATCGAAGGTTACATAATCCCACGCATGTAGGATCCAGATTCAGCTTGGATCCATAGTTGTAGATCCATTACTGAGATATCCAAATGGATTTGACCTATGGGATTAAAGAGAGTTCACATCATCTCCACCAGTCTGAGTGGACAGGTACCACTCCAGTCTCTACTCAGGATGTGATACGATGTTTGACAAAGGGTGCATTAATAAATACATAGGTAATCCATTGTGTATTTGTCATAATACCCTCCTTTGACCATGTGTATTGACTCAAACACCCTTTATCAGGCCACATGTCACCACTGATTCGTAATGGAGTGGTACATGTCTATTCAGACCGGGGATGATTCAAAATCGAATAAAGATGGGATCAGTCTAAATAACCAAGTTCCATTTTGATTTTTTTTTTTCTTTTTATGAATGACTTATACTAAGATCCAACATATCCAAGATCCAAAACCTAACTTGGATCCAAATAAACCATCCCAAGTTTCAAAATGAATCTGATTTTGTATTGATCCAGCGTGCTTCAATTTACACCCTTTTTCATGTGAGTCACTTGGAGGTTAAATCTATTTGCTTGGTTACTTCTTCAATTTCAGCATTATGGATGGATTATGTAGTTCATCTAAGCCATTCATCAAGTAGGGGACCCTCACGACATGTTTAGTTTCCTTGCTTATGGCTCATCATGTATCGGATCTCTTTCCTTGAAACAATAACGGTAGAAAGGTTAAAATTTAAAATTAAAAAAAAAAAAAAAAAACACCAATGAAGTGGGCTTTCTTTTTCCATATGATGAGCTGGTGAATTAAAATTTACCATACGAGGAGAGTATCAAATGTTGTTGGTCCAATATGGTTGTAATTTTGAAGTATAGGAAGTTGCTTTCTTGCCTTTCATTAAAGTTCTAAGAGGCCAATATGAGATTAGTTGTTGGCTGTGTCTGTTTTCCAAAAAGAAAAAATGTAACTTTTTCAAGGCAGGTTGTATAATTTCCTTAGGAAAATTTTTCGAATGTCGTCTGTTTGCCACTCGAAAATTCCTTTGAAAGATTTTACGATCAGGTTATATTATTTTTCTTGTTTATTTACTAGCTGAAATGGTCAGAAAATTAAAATTTCTCTTGGATTCTTATCACTTTCTTTTCCAACAGATTCAAGCCAACCAAAAGCATATACTTGAATTATTTGGAAACAAACTAATTCATACCTACATTAAACATGATACAAAAGAAATAATATTAGTATTAAACACATGACATGATATTATAGAAAACGTAGATGATACAAAATTATAATTAAAATTAAAGTTGCAAGCAGAGTGGATTCATAGTAAACTGAACATATCTGCAACGTCACTATCCATAGTCACATAAAACGCATAGTGTTCAAAGCATATCTTTCCCATAATGGAAGAACTTATCCCTACCTTTCCCATTTTTTCCTTTTTCTTGTAGTTCACACTTCACACAAACTCCTAAGAAACAAACCAACTAAAGAATCTGCCAATGCTGTTGCGTTCATACAGCCAAACAGTTGGAACCTATATTCTTCATTGCAGTGGCTTTTCTATTAAATAAATTATGTTCGCCCACACTTACATGATATTTGGCAAAGGGTATTATTATAAATTGACAAATACTTATGTATAGCGTATTTTATTTGGAAAGGATATTCTGTCCAGGATTTGGTGTCTAGGACACCAAGGGATGTTGTATGGAATAAAATGGGTGGGTGATGCATTTTTTGAATATGGAATATGTATTTATTCCATATGACAGCCCTGGTATCCTGGACGAGTCTGGCTTTTGTGCACTCAAAATCTGTGTACAATGCAGGTGCATAGACCAGGGGATGGACACATCAGCGCCGAGAAGTGATTTACACTTTTTGGGGGTGTGCTTATCAATTTTTGGCACTGATGCACTGATGTGTATGCTTCCTGATCTGTGCACATGCATTGTGCATGAATTTTGAGTGCACAAAAGCCAGAGTGCTTTACGAGTATCTAGGTGATTATTTAGGTGTGTGTGGCTTCTTTATTGGCCTAAAAACATGACTTTTAATGGCTGCTTGCCCTCCTCCAATTTCGATAACAAGAGGCAATCGTGGTCCAGTGTCAGTTGGCTACTACTAACTTGGTTTAAATCCATTTCAGCATGGCTAACATCCAATCGAACTCACATTTCACTTGCCGGATCCAACCCCACCTAATTTTAGAAGGAAAAGACCTATATCGGACTGGTTGACACACCAACTCCTCATGGCCCATAGTATACATTTGGTCCAACTCTGCCCCAATCCAAACCCTTCAATCGGTGCGGCCACATCTGAGAACTGCACCAGCTAATCCCTTTGGTAGAACTGATCGGACGGTTAAGATCTTCTATTTGGACCCATAACAGTCAATTGCTGGACCCCACACATACTCAACTAAGTGGACTATTCATCCTTAGATAAGTCTTTGCTCTTTCTAAACTCCCCAAAATAACCTTTCATGAGTGAGCTTTATGTAAACAGAAAAGACTAGGAAGTGATGGAAAACTGCCTTCAAAAATAGCAAACAACTTACCACACGCTATTTTGGGCCTGTGGTGGGGTGGGAGTAGTTGAGTGCAAAGCTGAGCCACTTGCACCATCTAATTCACTTTTTACCGGTTCAAGTTTTTCAGAATAAGGATATTTTTTGTAACCAATGATTCAGCTAGGGTTGCAAATTGGGTTAGGATGTCTTGGGCTAAGTTAGACCCAAGTCCAGACAGAGGTATATAAGGATGGTTCATACTCGGCCCAAATTCCTACACAATTTGTTCAGCCTGAAATTGGTCCATTGTAAAACAAAAGGCTTTGAGCTATCTCAAACTAACAGCCGTCCGACTGCATGAACTAATATAAAATTAATTTATCTCATGTAATTATATTTTTTAATTTTCTTTTACTTTTGACCTCATATATTGTACTTCGAACTGGGCTGAGACCTGCCTGAATTCAAGATGAATATTATTACTTCAGATCCAAAACCTAAGCCTGAATTTGTTTCAATTCAAAGTCAAAAACTTATCTAGCCTCCCCAAATTTGGCCCAGTTCAGCTCAGGCTTAAGCTTGGTTCACCAAACTCAAGGTTAGTGTTTTGTTGCCTAATTTTAAAGCTCAATAACCCCTTTAGCCAAACCTGTTCCTAAGGCTGATGTATAACTGGTTGAAAGAGGGCCAGCAACCCATATTATAACAATTTATGTATAGGAAAAGAATAGGAAGTGCTAGAAAACTGCCTTCAAAAATAGCAAACACCTTACCACACATTTAGGCCTGTGGTAGAGTGGGAGTAGTTGGGCTTAGGCTCACTTAATTAAACAAACTCAACTGCTCAATTGACGGCTTAAGCTCGGCTAATGGCGAGCAGAGCTACAAGCTGAGCCAAGCTATCTTAGCTTATTGATAGCCCCTCAATGGAGATGTATCATGCCAGTGCTAATCCAACTTATGACATGATGCTTGACAAAGGATACTTTGGTCAATACCCATGTTCTTATCGACCATGTATTTACTATAATACCCTCTATAAAGTGGATCTGTCATGTTGACATGCATTGATTGATAATAGTGTTATACTAGACATAATTTAAACGCTCACCTTGTTGATATAGAGTTGGGGGTCTGAACAAGTCATTCAACCTTTTTGTTTCTGTTGAAGGATACCCATTCATAAGCACCTTATTTCTAAATTTTTTAATAATAATTTTTTACATGGATTGGAGAAGCTTTTATTTTGGTAAATCAGAGTTGAGAAATTTCAGCAACCACGTGGACAAAGGTTGACTATTGGATTTCTCTCTCTCTCTCTGAGTGAAGTGAGAAAATTTTCTTAATTAATTGAGCCACTAGGTGGGTTTTATATTTTTGGTCATACAGACTGTGAGGGAGATGGTGACTCAATCCAAAAAAATAGGGGTCCCATTTCATCAGCACAAGTGGAAAACAATACTTCATAAGTTTTGCTTAGTTAGGAAATAGAGGGTCATATTTTTATATATAGTTTGGTGCATGTGCTTCGTGGTACCCAAACGGCCAATATGTCGACTTGTGGTATTAGTCTATTACGAATAAGGAAAATTGTTTACTTTGATTGTTAATATACTATCCTCCCTGCAACTTAGTGGGATAGAAAGTTAATCTAGCTCTTCACCATAAGAATCATTTCGGGTTGGCACAAAATTATGTTGATGGCACCGTCTTCCTTTTGACCATCAATGTAAGTGCAACAAAAGGGTTTACGAAAGAAAAAAAAAAAAAAAGGTATAAAATTGACAAAAAAATTATAGTTAACAATGGATTTTACCAAAGGAAAAAAAAAAGTATAAAATAATGATATATTTAAATTGACAAAAATGTCCTCACCCAGTAATGATATATCTATGCTTTATTATAAAAAATAAAAAAAAAGGAATTTGCCCCGTGGACACGTGTAAGCCTGAGTCTCGAATGTGTGATTGGTCAAACACTTTAGGACACGTCACGTTTTGGTCCTGCTTTTTTTACTTATAGGTTGGCTAATTTTGTCCTTTAGAACGATGCTATTTTAATTCCAATGTTGTTTCATGGCGCCGTTATGCAGACGGACGTTGGCTTCCTCTATTGTTTTGTTTTTGGTATTTGACCTCCTCTTATGGAAAAGGGGGCCTTCTAATTAGGGGTGTCAATGAACCTAGCTTTGTCCAGCTTGGCTTGGGCTCGTCTCATGAAACCCGAAACAAACCCCAAAAAATAAAAAAAAAGGAGTCAAGGTTTTAATGTCCTATTAGTTGTATTTAAATATTACTATTGTCACAATACATAATAATATTATTAACCAAACCAATCTTTTTACTCTGAGCTTCACTAGGAAACGAACTTAAATCAAAGCATAGGCTAATTCACTAAACTTCAAAGAAGGCTCAGGCTTAGCTCTTAATGAGCCAAGTTTCAAGCTGAGCCAAGTTAGCTCGGCTCATTGACACCCCTACTTCTAAGTGTCTTATGTTAAGAAGCTAAGGGTAGTTAATAACATATACAATTGTACGTGCTAAAACCTAAAACATAGAACCTTGGTTTTTGCTGATGAAACAAATACTCTGTCCAGGATTTTATGTCTCACCATGTTCTCACACCACATTTTGACACATGATTTTTTTGAATTGGGACTATGTTCTGTCCAGGATTTGATGTCCAAGATGGTGTCTAAGACACTAGGTGACTTTACATGGAATAAGATGGGCAAGGCTTAGGTGAAAATTTAAATTACACCCATTTTATTCCAAATGAAGCCACCTTGTGCCTTGGACACCATCCTGGACACCAAATCCTGGACAGGAAATTTGCTTCCTCCTGGATTTGATACCTCTTTTAAATAGAGAGAAAATGTTCATTTGAACACTTTTTAATGGTTTTAACCTCATGCATGATACAACCCATTTTTATAGATACCTTTTTTGTTTTTACAGTTTTAACCCTACGTGCCCAGCCTGTGTGGGACACAGTGACACATACAAAATCCTAGATAGAACATTTGTTTTCGTTTGCTAATTTAAATCAAAGCTACAACGTTGATTTTTTTTTTTTTTGTTGGAGAACACTTTTTCCTTCTTTTCCCAAGGTGTCTGTATTTGGGGCAAGTGTTAGGAAAAAAATCGTAAGAATGCAAGAGAAAATTAGATTTCCAGGCGATTTCAATTGGAAAGTACTAGAAAACGATTGGGAAACAAAATATAGCTTAGTCGGAAAATCTAAAGAGAAAAAAGTATCTTCTGATTGACAAATAAATACCTCCCGGAAAATTTTGATTTTCTTAAGAAAACTAAGATTTTTTCAGTAAATAAATACAGTACGAGAGATCATCACTATCTATTATTTTTTTTCATATATAACCTGTATTTAAAGTATGCCAAATAATCATCGGCAGCAAATATTTTCTGTAGCATGACAGAAAATATCACAAAAAGACAAAGGCCCATGTTAAAAGACGAAACAACCCCGGTTAAAAGACAGGAAACCGATGCATTTTGGCTGTGCTCCAAAAAGATGCAGCAAAATTTGCTACGGCTGACATTCCTTGAAATCACCTGGTGTCCTGGACAAGAGAGAGACCCTTTGTTAAAAAACTATTAAAGAGAGAGAGAGAGAGAGAGAGAGAGAGAGAGGGATAAATTTGTAATTATCAATAATATACCAGCTGAGTTTTTTTTTGTTGGTAAAATCCAGCTGAACTGCTTGGTCGTACTGTAGTTCCAAACTTCCTATTTAAGAGAGAGAGAGAGAGAGAGAGAGAGAGTTTAGCAGACAAATCGCCTCTTTCCGGTCTTGTGGTTCTTCATCCGTAGACCCTCTACTTCAAGCAGCCGGACTGGTAGTGACGATGAGAGAGGGAACTTCAGCATAGCGAGTGAGTTGTTTACATATCTATTTCTTAAATGTGCATTTTATAATTCAAACTGTATCAACCTTTAGTCGTGTTTCTGTTGATTTTGCTGGGTATTCGACGGAAGGAGCAAAAACGATCCACTTACTCTTCCTCCCTCCTCCCATCTCATTTCTCTCCCTTTTCCTCGCTTCTTCTTCCTCCGTTTTGATCTTCTCAGTCCCTTATCTCTGTCACTCCAATATATGTTTCATATGCTTTTCATGGGTTTGGATTTATAACAGTTTTATTTTGTTTCTCTGGGACGATGGGATTTTCCATTTTTTTTTCTAAAATGTTGTATGAATCAACATGTTCACCAGGGAAAGCAACCCAGTTGAAACATTTGTTTTGTTTTCTGCTTTGTTCTAAAATGTTGTCTAAAACAACTTTCTTTTCTGCTTAATGGGTCTTATGAGCACCCTTGTAAGTCCATGTCTTGGGCTGTATAGTACATTGCTTCCCTCTTCTTTTGGTTGAAAAGCAAGAGATTTTATCCTTTTTTTCTCTTCAAGTTAGAGAAGAGATCTTCATTTTTTTTTTCAACAACAACTGAATTTTACTAAAAACGAAAATGGGTTTTAATACCCATGGCCTGACCATCAGTCATTATACTTTAAGCTATTGTTTATCTAGCTTTCAGATTTTAGGCTTGCATTAACTTATTTTGGCTATTAGCTTCTAATTCATGTCCGTCAAATGTGTTCTTAATATTTCTTCTTCTGTTTCTTTTGATTATTATGTTCAATAATTTTTGGTTCTCTATCATAAAAAAAACAAAAGGTTCTCTAATAATTTTGCTTCTTTGTACTGTGTAGAGCAGAACACACCCTGTTGTAGAAACACATTGAATGGTCTGTTAGGTGGCCTGCAGGAGGTTGCCCTGTCCCTAAGGTAATGAAATGCAAACCAGCCTAAGCTTCTATTTCATGATTTCTATTTATCATTGGAATCGCCTGTCCTGTTGTATTAGTTTAGTAGTCTTTGCCCTTTTCCCCCTGAGAAAAGCAATTAATGTATTATTGCCTGAATTTTGAGTTCACCTGTTGTTTAACAATATTAACAATAGCATTTATAATATGAAAGGGCCGATGATGAGTATTTGTTTTAAATGTGCATTGATTGTGCTTGTTCAATATGATTGTTTGCACATTCTTGTATGCTGGTTTATGTAACATGGAACTAACTGGCTAATGAAATTATTTAATGTTAGAACTACATCAAAACAAATTTAGATATTTAGTATGTAGGGTTGCAAAAATTTAGAGGACTGCAAGGTCATTTTTAATAAAAGTATGTAGGACCTACAAGCATAATATGGGTCCCACAATTATGTCATTTCAAAATTTTGGTTTTGATTGTATGATGTCCCAACTATGGAAAATTTGGGTATGTTATCTCTTGCTGCAGTTAAATAATTGTTTCTGTACATTTTTCTACCAAACAGGATTATGAAATCAGCTTTAATATTAGGATAGCCAAACCGAATTCTACATTTTGCCAGTAATTTTTTAGAATCTGATTAGGAGAATCTACACTCAAAATCATCAATCGATTTTGTTTATCCAAACCAAACAATCGATTCTGTTTATGTTTAAGTAAAAAAGATGTATGCCCTCACTTTTCTAACAGACGAGATTGAATTACTTTGTGCTGAATGTAGAAATGTATGGACCACCCATGTTGACTGTCCAGGGTCCTAGCTTCTCTCTTCTTCAAGAAAGAAGTTGAGTTACAGATCATAAACGTCAACATGGTGAAATCCGAACACAATGAAACCAAATTTCTCAAGATCCAACCCTTCAGCCAAGTCTGAGATTTTCAAGACAAAGAGACAGGGCCATTAGAGAATGCATCAATAGATCAATGGTTAGAGGCTGAAGGCCAGAGGTTTAACCCACAGGGTTCGGCTTTAATGAACTCTAACCGTTCAAAAGGCACAAAGAACTACAATTAAAACAGAATAGCATCTAGTTCCAAAACCACCATTAACCCAGCAAGACAGTAATTCAAACACACTGCCAACAAACCTAAACTGTCTCTACCCTGAATCCTTGCGAAACCCAAGAACCAGACCACCAAAGTATTTACCCAATTCAACCACTCACTGGAGGCGGCAAATTATGCATCTTCCTTGAAGCTCTACTGGAGATTTCACTCCATCATCTCCCCACATTCTTCTTCAAAGTAAATAGATGTTTCCTCTCAGTGCTACTCACCAAGTACTACATATTTGGCAAGTGAGAAAAATCAGCTAGACTAAACTTCTCCCAGCTTCCACTCATATACATCAAACAACTATTCAAGTTTTTCCTCACTGTATCTAATCAAGCCTTCATCTTGCTTGATCATTATTCGTGGTGCAAACGCAACTTGAACAAAATAGGACAATCATTGTATAATCAATATATAATCATAGATGTGTAATTTGCTCATTCCACTCTAGTGGCGTGGCTACATAATTATTAGAACACCAAAAAAGAAAAAGAAAAAAAAAAGCCAATAGCCTATACCACAGCAAGCTATGTATGTTATGTATGAATAAATTTTAATGTTTAAATATATACTATAATAAGTTATAATTTTTTCGTGTATTACATACATATCTGAGACCCTTAATAAGCTGAGCCTTCAACGAATTGAGCCTAGTGCAGCTTGGCTCAGGCTCGCTTAGCTATACGAGCTTAACTAAAGGCTCAGGCTCAGCTCATGATGAGTCAAGCTCCAAGCGAACCAAGCTAGCTCAGTTCATCGATAACCCTATTTCAAATGGCTATATTTGTACCCTTTAAAGTTAGGTTTTGTTCATGGTCTATTGGGATTTGAAAATTAGGCTTAAAGCAATCTTAACAAGCCTGAGCTGAGTTCAGGCTCACTTCAATCTTAATGAGCCAAACCTGAGCTTAGTACATCACGCTTGTCACGAGGCTGAGTTGAGCCTGAGCCTGAGCCTAATCCTTGTTTGATGAGCCTGAGCTGAGCTGGGCAAGGCTTGGATCAGCTCACCTTGTTGACACCCCTAACTTCATACATGGAGAAAATAATTTGTGGTTTTGAACAGTATAGATCTTAATACCAGGACTACGAGATAATCACCGATGCTGATATTTAGAGAGTTCACTCAGTAGGATAACTCTATAATTAGGCCATTATCTAATAGCATATCAATTGAGTGATCTTTCCCACTTATGTACAGACTTCTTTACTTTCAATTTTACATTTTAATCAAATTGGATCAGATATGATAATGTAGATTACCAATCAATGTGCTTCTAATTGTGTATCCTTTTTAATCACTTGATATTTGATAAAGCCAGAAGGGTGTAGAGACACAAAATGTATTCTGATGATTACGGTGTAAACTATACTTAGCTACTTCATGGGTAGTGGAGTTGACTTCCTTTCAAACATGAGAAATTTCACCTTCATTGGAATACTCCTACAATCTTTAATATAACATCTGGTTTGCCAAGGAGAATGCAATATAACACCTAAAACACAGTTGATAACTATTAGAGAGTCACCTCTTAAGACAATCTTTTTCAACTCTAGGTCTCGAGTTATCACACCTAAAACACAGTTGATAACTATTAGAGTCACCTTTTGAGACAATCTTTTTCAATCCTAGGTCTCAAGTTATCTAAAGACGTAAGAGGGCCACCAAACCTGTAGATGTAGCGGGGATGGGGGAAGCTCTCACCACCTAAAGACAACCATGTGAGTCTCTCAAAATTATACTTGTACTCGCTTTCCCATTAGAAGTCAAATAGTTCTATCAAAGTTGATCTTTACTTTATCATGTAAAGGGGGGACCAAAAACACTTGCTCCCTAAGCTGAGAGTCTAGGATTTGATTTGGTCTTTTTCTTCTTCATTGTTGAGATTTCCTGAAATTATGTTTATGTTTTTAAACCCTAATAATTAGGGTTCATAGATTTTATAGGACAATATGAATATTACTTTAAGATGCTCTAAATTATAATTTGTGCGATTTTTGCATTCTTAGTACCTCTTTTGTTTCCAAATAATAAAAGTTACCAAGTTCTTGAGACTTTTTTCTTCCACTATTAACTTTTTTCTTTTGTTCTTGGAAGTAGTTACATTAATGTGAGATTGCTACTTGGAGAAAGAGATAGAGCAATGACACGCCTTTGTTGGTTAGCAGTGTGTAGCTATGTGCTTGCAGCTATTTTAGCTTTGCTTGCCGTGGTGATGTCTAATAGCTCCAACATCCCCTGTGGGCACTTTTTGGGGTCGTGGTATTTTTGGACGGGGGCTTCATTTCTATGTGTTTCTTTTATGGGAGTTATTGCAGGAGCACTAGGCCTCCGCCGCACTCTTATGTGCTATATGGCAGTAGCCTTTGTTATGACGGTAACCCTAACGGCTATTCTTATAGCTTCTTGGGTGGCAGTTATAACGAAGGATGGTGATGGACGGAATTTCTGGAAACAGAAAATGGGAAGCTTGGAGAAGTGGGCTCCAATAAAAAGATGCCTGAGTGAGGCTAGGCACTGCGAGAGCCTAAGTCAGAGGGAAGACATGGTATACACTAGTTGTTGCCAAGTTCCCAGCTCCATGCATGACCCAGATGCATCACGTTGGGATAGCAACACAACTATACTCTGTTATTTCTGCGACTCATGTAAGAATGCTATATTCAACAAGCTACAATCTGATTGGAGAAGACGAAATATAGCATTCAGCTGCTTAGGGGGACTTCTCATTGCACTATATGTAGTTCAGGTTTACTTCTACAAAAAAGAAAGACAAATACCACTTCCATTACATCAACAACACCAGATGGAACAACTACAGCCTCAACAACAGCAACAACAACAAGAAGCGGTCTTTCGAATATTAGACTCAGACGATGAGTTAGATGATGAAAGCCCACAAACGGAAGATGCCAGCCTAATACCACAAGTGGAGATGACCACTATAGGACGTTAGCAATTTAATTGTAATTATCTTATTTTATTTTCTTCACATTGTTTAATGTACTCATCTCAGCAGAGACATTTACTATTACAGAAAAATTGAAAACACACTTGTAAAGAAAATGAATATGAAAGAACATATAGCTTTACTATGTATTTGTTGTGGCTCTACTGTGTACGTGAGTATATATAATTTATTCAGTTGCAATTTTGAATCTGCTTTCTTCAGTTTCAGGAGCACTAACACCTAGAGTAAATCAAATTAAAAGGTTTGAAAATCATTACATATACAGATGATGATATTAAAAAAAAAAAAAAGATAAAAAGGCACACATATACGAAGGCGCTGGAAAATGACTTGCCCATCGTCAATAATCTTTATCTGAGGCTATGGAGAGGATCCATCCATGCCTTTTAGTGACAAAAAATACAAATTACTTCTAACTAGGTAAGAATGCATTGCTGCAGAAACACTCCAGTGTGAAACATTTTTTTTCCTTCTTTTTTAAGGCATATTATAGAAGAGCTTGAACTTCTAGGCAACATTGAAGGACTATTCTACTAGAATATAGTTTCGTCCAGCAAACACTTGGTAAAGCAACATATGCCTCATAAAAATATAGACTGATTCTTTCATTCAATAGGAATACCCTCTCAAATTTATTATCTATTTTCATCCATTCTAATGATCTGCAATACAAGACTGAAAGAGAGAGTGGTGGAGAGAAAAGGGAGAACAAATGACAAAAGACATCAATAGAGTCAATCAAGCAATTTGCAAGACAACTCCCGAAGCTACCTGACAAAAAGCTTCACTTGTACGAAATGGTGGCCAAAATTCCCCTGGAATACCCTGAATACCACTTAGTTGCAAAGCACAATCAAAGATAACCTGATGGGCAGAATCAGCTAGATTTGAGGAGTCTGTATAACGCTTATCCACCCAGCTAAGGAGTGCTTGAATGAGTTTATCTCCTGCTGTGTCCAGGCTTGTGGCACAATCTATGAGTTTTTGCTTCCAAGAGTCATCTGTTTGATTGGGAACCTGTTCCAATAAGTTAGCATGCACAATTAGAGATTGCGAATGTGCACAGACGATCGATATTCCCCCGAGGGCTCTCGCATCATCTTGGAGACCTCGAGGATTAGACTGAATACAAGTCTTGCAAAATTCTGGTTCCAAAGTATTACTGCATAGTTTTTCAATTAGAGCAGCATCACCCATGACGAACACTGAGGATTGATAGGGCATGAGTGCAAGGAAGAGTGAAAGAAGAAACAGGGAAATCCTCCTAGCCATTGAGAAGAGGACTGTAGATGGAAGAAAAATACCTGGTATAGCTTAAATGGTTATTTGTTATCAGAGAACAATCTTTGGAGATTTGTATTGTTAATGGTTTTCAAGGGGTCTTAGTTGGAAACTAACTCCTAATTAGACAAAAAATCTTGCTGATATGACCGAAGTAATGCAATATGATAATCTTCTTTATTATTACAACCAATATTTCCCTTTTAAGAAGGTAATACAATTAAGCTTCCTTTTTAATCCCTGCATTCTTTAATTTTTTGGTAAAAATCTTTGCATTTTGTATGGGCTGGATTTGGGAGCCTTGCACTTGGTTAGGGGACATATAGGGATGTCAATGGGTCAGGTACAAGAGTATGTCCTAACCTGATTATATACAGCGAGGATTTTGTCTGCCTCCCTACGCCTTAGGTCCACTGGGCATCAGAGGGTGGGCACATCAGCGCCAAAAAGTGATTTACATATATATTTGTTTTTTGTTTTTTGTTTTTTGTTTTTTTTTTTTTTTGGGGGGGGGGGTACCTGTCTCTTAAAAACAA
>JAOXJP010035852.1:0-16619 GCA_025762735.1 Platanus orientalis
GCTTTTGTATTGCGCGAGTCCATTCGCGCACATTTTTTGGTTGAGAGTATATTACTGAACTCCTCTGCCTAATGGCGAAAGAGGATCTAAATATTCATTCGCCATTCAATTGAGGGCGAATGAGAAATTTCTCATTTGTGTACACTTTTTGGGTGTCAATAGCTGCCCCCTCGAAAAAGGTATTACAAGTGTAACAAGGAGATGGTGCATTTTTTGAGGCCAAAATAATGAATTTCAGTTATTCTTGTCAGTACCTTCTTTATTTGTCCTCAGGACTTTTCAAATTCTTTTTCTTTGACGGTTATACCCCTACAATTATATAAGCCTTTTTCTTTCTTCTTCAACTCATATTCTCAACGGAACTTCGTTTAGATTTTCCTTCCTTGCAAACATAAGTTTTTTCTTTGTTTTTGTCTTCTTTTTTATCAAGTTTTTTGATATCCAAAAAAAAAAAAAACATTTAATTTTGTCTATGGCAAATGGAAATTATTTTTATCATTCGCCAGTAAAACCGTGGCGAATGATGAACTAATTCTTCATTCGCTCACCAATAATTCAGGGCGAATGGAGTTTTTATTTTCTCATTCACGCACGATTTTTGGATTTGCACTCTTCGAGGGGTAATGAGAGCTAGCAGCACATGTCTCTTCAATTACATGCACACAGTGGATAAAACAGAGCTTTCGCCCTCATGCACAGGTGCGCCTTTTCAAATTCCTTGCGTTTTGACCAGATTACCCTTATAGATATAAAAGAGCCCCTTTCATCTTCCTTTGTCATCTAGAACTTTAGAGTTCACCATTACCAATCGTGCAAAGCTTGTGATCTTCACTCCTTTTGCCTTGAATTCCTTTACTTTGAAACCTTCCAATCGATTTCTCGTCCTAGCGAGCATTCTATTGCCATTCTTTTTTATTTTCAACCGTGAGAAATCCTCTTGCGAGAACTTCTTCCCTTTTCTTGAACCCAAAACTTTTCTTCGATTCTGGGTGAGTATCAGGCCTTCAAACGTTAGTTTCCTCTTAATAGATAGCTTGAACTCAATACTGGGACTATTTTTTAGATGAACTTTGTATATTTTGGATTTGTTTGGGTATCTTTAAGCTTTAAGGCACCTTCTGGAATTTTGGTCTTTGTCTCAAGCGACGGTTGCACTTCTGACAACCATTCGCCACCTTTGGGTTGGCTTGAGTGGTTGTGAAATAGTCTCCCCGTGTTCACTCATGGGTTGAGGCGTCTCCCATTTGTGTCCTCCTTGCTAAGTAAGATGTTGGGCATGAATGGGTTGAAAAAAAAAATTTCTCATTTGCGCATAACAAAGCGTAATGACATATACCCGTATTGTGCAAAAATGTTGGTGAATGGAGACCAGGATCCTCATTCGCCACAGAAAATGCACGTTCAATTAAAAATCATATAGTGTTGAAATATTCATTTGTACTTAATTTATGACATTGTAGCTGACCCCAAATAGTTGGGATAAGGCTGTTTGTTGTTGTTGTACTTAATTTCTGACATTGGGCTTATCTTCTTTGCAGAGTCATGGCTCCCAAAAGAAAACTTTTATACGATCATGAATGTCGTGAGAGCTTTCTCTCTCCTATTCGTTAAACGCATGAATGGGTTTGCAGCCAGAGCCTTTTTGATCCAGAATTTCTTAACCCGATAACAGACCATGCGCCAAGTCCTCCTAACTACATTAGACAAATCTGTAAGGGTTGGTGCCTTTTAGATGATCGGGCTCATCGGGATAACTCTGTTTGTAACACCCTTCTCCCCTCTATAGAAGAATGAGAACCTCTCAAAGATTCTACTACCTGTGATTTCAAGAACCTAATCTGAAAGATTCGATTAGGAGAAGCAACATGGGTTAGCTGAAATTATAGAGGATCTTCCTCATTTTTAGTTAAAGGAAGGAAATGGGAGGCACTTATCAAGCATTGCCTCAACAAGTACCGCACAGAGATAAATGCCATAGGCATGGCTGAGGCACTACGCGGTTCCATTGGTAGCTTTGATAAACACCATACGATGGTGGCAAATGTCATTTCTAGGTGGTGCCTTGACACCAATACTTTTTTATGTTAATATGACAAGCTGGGGATCTCGATATGGGAATTTATTAGTGTAAGCCACCTGTCTCTTGAAGGGAGATTGATGGAGGAGTACACCCCTTTTAATGCTCATTTTGATATGCTCTCCACCACATGTTAAAGGTTGTTTCAAATATTTTATGAGTTTAATGATATCAATGTTTCATATGGTGGTTGGTTAAGCCACATCAGCCAAGGTCCTTCAGGCCTATCTACCAGGGGAAAACCTTTGCGGTGGACTAAGGACAATGTCCAATGGAGTGTTGATCTTGAGGGCCCCGCGTTCTTGGCTGGGGTGTATGCTACCTTTTTAAGTGGATGAGCCCTCCCCAATAGTGTGGGTGAACATATTCTCCTTGGCATGTTCATTGTTGCTGCCAACCTTGCTGATGGGATACGTATGAACCTAGTGGTCTCCAATCTATGCTACTTATATAGCGGTTTACGTGACATTGTGGAAACGGGCCTCCAAGAATACCGTATTGGAGAGGAATTGGTGTACTTCCCCCTCCAATATTTATGTGCATGGTTGGGGCTGCACTTTCTTTCATTTATCAGAGAGGAGAGAGAGATCTTTGTAGAATTACATATATCAACACTTTGAAGAATCAGAAAGCAGAGTTGGTTTTGTGTCCAACTACGCTGTTTTGTTTCACTCAGAAGTTGGTCCTTATTCCAGATCACTTGTTTGGTAACCAGACTCTGACAAATGATGGGTCTTTATTAAGAGAGGCTTGGGCGTACTTTTGCTCCCTCAGAAGTGGTGAACTGACCTAGAGAAGAGACAACCATCTTTTCATGGAAGCCTACAATGCGCATAGATTTGCTTGCCCATTTTCTTGCTTTCAGGGACTTGTTCCTCTCCCGACTCATATAAAGAAGATAGGTAAGGCTAGTACTCTAGAGAGGATTCAAGAGGCCTACCTTTTCTTTATGAGGTCGAGGACAAGTAGCCTGGCAGTTATACCCGAGGAGATGGCGGAGCAGGATAACCTTCAATTTGATTATTGTTATGCCAAATGGTAGTATAACTCATTCTTCTCTGTAATAAGATATAACGAGGATGAAGCCAATTTCAATGTCATTTTTTATAATGGTCAAAGTACTGTAATAATGGATGACCAATCTCGCAATAAAACTTTACCCCAAAAGACGTCAACTATGCAATGGCCCAGAAGATCCAACATACGATTAAGAGACCAGCAAGCAGACAACGAAGCTATTCCCCCATCTCCCTCAGCCATCAAAGAGGATGAAGAGGAAGAAAAACCATATAAACTTAAGAGGAAGAGGACAACAAGAAGCATATCTCATGGAAGAAAATCTCAATGTATCTCATCTCCTGACCGGGTGAGAGAACCGGAATGGATGCCACCCATTCATGAGGATGATTTCGAAGATATCAGGGGCTATCCCATCCAGGAACCCCAACAACCAACAGAAGGGGTGGAACATCATGAAATACTCTCTGCTAGAGAATTCGTGTTAGGGGCGAGACTCCTGAAGATCGGGTGCATCTAGCCAATATATTGCCTGTGATGTAAGATCAAGGCCTGGTATAGCCTTTTAACCATCCTTCCCATGTATCTACTGAGGAGAGAATTGTACCAGAGGGTTTCATCGATCGGGATACTGCTCTTGATGAGCCCAAACTAATTAGACGATCGAGGAAGCCATTGAATATTCGATCTTATGCCTCTCAACGCCAAATGTATGGCATTTACACCGAGATTCGGTGAGAGCTGATGATCTTGTGGGAGCGTGGAGTGATTATGGAAGATTTAGTCGTTACCATGAACGGGTATAACTTAGAGGGTCACTTCCTAGATTATGTCTTTAGAAGAGTGACCAGTATCACAAGGAAGACTCAAGCATATATTCCTGTCGGCCAGGACATCTCTTCATTGACTCACGATTCGCTTCCTAGTTTTATAAAAAGCATCAAGAAGGAATTGGTGGTCATGGGAAGGAGCCTACCATTTATTACATCTAAGTCCACTCATGGAACCATGGAAAAATGCTTGGAAGAAGATGAGGCGTTTCATTTTACGGTCGAGTGTTTACTTGTCACTGATCAGCTTATCCATTTTATTGATGAGCCTAGTAATGAAGAAAAAGCAGTGGCTCAAATCCAACAACCCCTAGTTGCATCACATGAGATGGCTAGGGAAGAGCCATATGTCCCTTTCAAGGGGAAAGGTGTGGTTAAGGATGTTGAGCCCCCAAATGTTACCAATACGGGGCCCTCTTCGAGCGTCTAAGAAATTGGTGGGTCTTCCCATACGCCTTTCGAGCAAGAGCCATGGAATCCTCCTTCTCCAACCCTTGTTGGGGAGCATGTCTAGGTATACTTGTGACTTTAGTATTTTTATTGCCTTAACATTTTGTCATTCTCATGATTAGTTGCTTGCAGGTTTCCACTGACAGATTGGAGGAGCCAACCCCCCTGAGATGCAGAGATCAACCACTGATGAAAATTCCCCTCAGGTGGTGGGATAACGGATTGTTGCATCCCAGAGGCAGAATTTTCAACTACATAGGTAGACAGGGTTCATCGTATCATCACCCTTGAGGAACAACAAGACTTAGTCGAGTCTGTGCTGAATTATGAAGACATGGACAAGAACTCCTCACAGGTTCTTGGAGCTTTTATAGGCCTTTTCATACCATTTGACAGCCTACGGGACGTGGTCATGGAAGAATTGACAGATTATGAGAGTTCCAATAGAGATGACCAAGGATGGACTGACAACCCCGGGGAAGGAGTTCTACTAACTGATGAATCTGGCAAGAGTCCTAATGAGTCGATTCCAACCATTGTTGAGACAAATGACCAAGTTGCCTAAGGTACTGATAAGGAGGTTCCTATTGATGATGAACCCTCTGGCCCTGCTGATGTGAGGATGTCTGAGGCACATAGCCTTCCTTAAGTCGATGAGTCCCAGGATAAGGCAGTCGGCATGATTGATGAATCTACATCTCTTCCTACTAAAGATGCTCTCGTTATTCTTTTGAACTCAGCTATTGAGGGAAATGACATTATGGTTGGTAAAGCACCAGTTGTAGAGGCGGCCGAGGAAGAAGACCTGGTCCAAGGGGAGCTGACAGTTGATGAAGCTAGTCCTTGTGACGAAATAACCTCTGAGAAAGGTATGTATACTATTCCCTTCCATATTATTCATGCCATTCATACGTGTCTTCCCATTTACTGAACTTTTCTTTTATGTTTTAATGCAGCTGCTGAGGAAGCCCTCCCTACGAGGCCGAATGTTATTGAAGTTCCCTTGATGGGTCATGGTAAACTTCCGTCTTCATTATGGAACACATTTCCATACACCCTTGCTAACGCTTTTCTTGTTTTACTTGCCCAAATGAAATTATGAGCACGGCTAGTGCCCTAAGGCGCTCTTCCAAAATTGCCTCAGCAGGCGTGATCTATCAAGAACTGCTTGCACATATAGCAACCCTAACACCCTCATCGCCCGACCTTACGAGCACCCGAGACGAAGTGTTGGAAGCCTTGGCTAAAGACGTAGAGATCCATATTCGTAATGATGGGTTTTGGCAAGGGATAGAGATGTACTTTGCTTCTCTGATGAAGCGATCAATACTAATATTGGAACTTGCAAGTATCGAGAGTAATACTGAAGTTCAAGCTAACTTAGATGCTACCGAGGCCAAGAAAAAGACCTTGTTGGGGAAGCTGGACCAGGTTTGCGATTCGGTGACCAATATTGACAATGCCTTGTCCAATGCCCAGGAGGAACTGGCAAGGGTGCAAGTCCGAATCAAGGTTCTCAAGGCTACCCGGGAAGTGAGAGAGGTAGAGGGAAGCGCTCTTGAATTAGATATTTTAGCCGTCTCTTCCAACATGGATCATCTTCAAGAAGAATTCATAAAACGAGGTGATCAAATCTGATCTTCCTTAACCGAAGAAGAGGGTTTATGTCAATGTCTCATTTCTGCCTTCCCAAAATGATGTAATGGAGAGGATGTAAGAACTTTTGATGAAATAAAAGACCATAATTTGTCCTTTATCATTTTTTTTTTACATTGTGAAGGTCAAGTAAGATTAATTTTATAAGAGTTAAGTGTGACTGACATTATAAGAGTCATGCTTACTCAACATTATGAGGGTTAGGTCTAGCGGACATTATGAGAGTCACATATTACTTGACTTTCTTAGAGTCAGATATGGTGGATGTTATGAGAGTCACATGTTATTTGACTTTATAAGAGTCAGATATGGTGGACGTTATAAGATTTATATGTTGCGTGACTTTATGGGAGTCAAGATGGGTCGACTTTTAAAGGTCAAGTGCGATTGTTCTTTGGCATTATGAGAGCCAAATATGGCTGACTTTATAAGATTTAAAGGCCAGGAGTCACAATGATGTGTGCCTTTCCAGGTATAATGCTCTCTCCAACAAATGTCATGACAACATATATGTATATCCCTAAAGTGGTGTTGATGTGGTCCTCCTGTTGATAATATCAAATGACTGCTTTGGATGATCACAATAGAACGAATCCATCATTTTTACTCTCTTTTTCGAGACACCCTTCTCTGAAAGGTTGTGGCCGTTCACGTTTTTAAATAAGAGGGCTTCTCTTGTTGCCTTTCTCATTCCATCGGCTTTTGCAAATACTTTCGTTTTATGTCGTAGGCATGGCTCTCAAAAGGAAAGTTGCCAATGTTCCTGAAGTTGGAGAACCGTCTGAATCACGTATAAAGCGAGATGAGTCCTCGACTGAGGGGGAGGGTGCTGAGCCTTTATTTGACCGTGGTACTCTTCGAGCCCTCTATTTACTTTATGGTCTACTTCTTTGGTTCTTATAACCTAATGCCATTGATTTCTTTTACAGATATAGTAATGATACCCACCACTAGGGAGATGGAGGCAAGAGTTTCTGAGACTCGTCGTGAGCGTGATGCACTAATTTGGTGTTTGGTTGGCTTATCTGTTGAGGAGGTTGCCCTTCGTTTCGTCCGCCAAGAGATTTTAGATGCATTAGATCACAAACAGGCTTACATCTATAACTTAGAGTTTAGAGGCACTATGATGTGTCTCCTTGATGCTTTGTCCGAACTTTATGAGGTAAAGGACATCAAGGTATTGAAAGGACCAGAGCATGATGTTCGTTTGTGCCTTTAGGAGGAAGATTAGGATGGCAGACCTAACTTCCCAACAAACCCGGGTAGTAATGGAGATCAGGCCACTGATGCGGGATGCTAATGAATTAATGGCGTAGATGAAAGCGTTGAAGGAACACTTTAACAAAGTCATGAATTGCCTTGAAACTTGTAAGAGGTTTGTTGATCATGAGGGTAATTCTATTCGCTGAACCATTTATATGGTATACCGTTGCAGGGGTGAATTGATGAGCTGAGAGATAGATCGGCGTGATAGAGTATACAGGGAAACAATTTGTAACCTCAACGTGGCATAATCAAATGTTGATGCGGCAAATGATGCCCTAGAAGTGAATGTCGAGGTGTTGCCTTCATTGTATGCTAAAGTCCTGGGTTTCAGTAGCCATGACCCAGCAAGAGGCTGAGGGTAGTATAGGGAGTAGGGTGAAGTGCCCTTTGTTGTATTCTCTTTGCTGTAACATCAATTTAATAAAATTTATAAATTTTATCAAATTTTATGCATCTCTGGAGTTTAGGCATGTGTCTTCCTTCCCCCTTTGAGAATTGTATCATGTAGTGTTTCAACGGAATGGTATAGTTCTCAAAGAGAGATTGTGGGGTGGGTGAAGATGGGGCTGCTCCTGCCCTATTATGGCAAGCTGCCTACGTACCCTTAAATAGGATCAAGCCCGGTCGTAGTTCGATTATGAGATTTTTAGTATTGTATCCATTTTTTACCCTTGATGGTTGTCCATTAGGATTGGGGTTCGCTTAATTTTTGCATCACATTGTCATTACTGGTTTTCAATGTGATTAGCAAGGATTCGATCTTGCCGTAAATGGATTCTTTTACTCGTGGTACCCAATGTGAGTTTTCGCCACACCATTTCCATCACACGTGCTGCATAAATATTTTCCTTTTTTACCCTCAGGATCTCTTAACCTAAGTTTGGGGATTGCCTATTTTTGCATCTCAACACAATTGCTGGTTGTTAATGAGATCTACTCTCTTTTTTATGCTTTTATGTTTTTTGTTTTTTTTTTTTGTTTAAGGGTTGCATCTGGAAAAAATGGACACTTGGACTACCTGTGTACCTGTACATGACAGGGTCAAACCGACGTAGTTCCTTAAAAGCCATCATGACCCTTCTTAAGGATAATATTTCTTAAGAAATCTGGCATTAGTAACAGAGAGGATTTGATTGCCTTCTATGTCCCAAAGCAGGTATGCGCCATTGGGATAAGTTTTTTCAATGGCATATGGGCCGTCCCATTTAAAGGCGAATTTTCCTTCCTTCTTGTGGGATCCAGTGGCGATCGTGCAAGGAGTACCGGTTCACCTTTGGTAAATGATTGAAGCTTGACTTTCTTGTTCTAGGCCCTGGTCATGCGAGCTTGGTATAATTTCAATTGTTGTTGCATGGAGAGCCTAGATTCATCAAGAGTTTCTAGTTCTGAAAGGTGAATTCTTGTAACTTTTGTCTCTGTTAGGCCATCCTGTATTGCCAACCGTAGGGATGAGACCTGGATTTCAAACAGTAGGACTGCTTTTGCATCGAACACCAAAGAGTATGGGGTTGCTTGTGTAGGTGTACAAAAGGTAGTGTAATATGCCCAGAGTGCTTCTGGCAAGCGCTCATGCCAATCATTTTTGTGCCTAGTTACCTTTTTTTTAATAATCTTACAGAGGGTTTTGTTAAAAGCTTCCACCAGACCATTAGCTTAGAGGTAGTACCTTGAAGAATGCTCCAGGTGAATGTTGTACTTTATCATTAGTTGGTATAAAGGTGAACTTACAAATGGCTCCCCATTGTCTATAATTATACGGTCGGGAACATCGAACCTATATATGAGGTGAATTTTGATGAACCAGACGATGTCAAAAGCCTTGATTTCTCTTAATGCTACAGCCTCAGCCCACTTAGAGAAGTAATCTGTTGTAGCTAAAATATACCGATACCCTTTGGCAGAAGTGGGGGTGATGGGCCTCACTATGTCCATTCCCCATTTGGAGAAAGGCCATGAGCAAGAAGTGGTGTGCAAAGGTTCAGTCAACACATGGCCATAATCACTGTGTGATTGGAAAACACGACATCTTTTGGCATAATCAATAAAATCTACCACCATCGTTGGCCAATAGCAGCAAAGTTGTTTTAGCTGGTATTAAAGCTTAGGACCGCTCTGGTGCCCTCCACACACGCCGGCATGCACCTCAGTCATCACCTTGGTAGCCTCATTGATTGATAGACAACGCAATAATATGCCATCGAGTGATCTCCGATATAGTTAATTACCTTACAAGGTAAATTAGGTGGCTCGACATCGTATTTCAGTGTGCTTTACAGGATCTTGGTGCTGTCTTCTGTCCATGAGATGTTGGATGAAGGGCTCGCGCTAGTCTTCTTTCTCTATGATAGGCTTGCCATCTATGCTCTGTGTGTCATGGTTATGTAGATCGATGTTGTAAATGAGAGAAGCATCTTCTTCATTAGGTGGGGCCAACGGGGGCACAACTCGCCTTTCCCCAATGTGAATGACGATGGATGTGTGAGTGATGTTACCAAACTCACCAATGCGCTGGCTCGTCCATTATGGTCTCTTCTTATGTATTGTATTTGTAAACGCCAGAACAACTTTGCCAAGTCTTTAGCCCTCTAGAAATAAGGTGTGAGACTTAGCTTTTTGATATGGTAGAGGCCATTCATTTAACGAATAACCAGCTTTGAATCCCTATAAACTGTAAAATCATCTTTGGGGATTTCTAGGGCCAGTTCAAGGCCTATAATCAATGCTTCGTACTCAGTTTCATTGTTCGAACACCCCTCTGTGAGTGTGAGTGAGTGCATGACGATGCCATTATTTGGGGTGACAAAAACAATGCCAACTCCCAAAGACTTATCCGTGTTATCTGCTAGAATGACAGAAGAACCTTGGGATGCACCATCAAAGAATATTTCCCAATCTTTCTTTACCTATACTTACATGACGTTCTCATTAGGAAACTCCATTCGTAGCGGGGAATCATCAAGTACTGGGTGTGCAGCCAGGAAATCTGCTAGTGCCTGCCCTTTGACTGTTCATTGCGGTGCGTAATGGATGTCAAACTCTGAGAAAAGGACAGTCTACTTCATGATGCGCCCTTGTTCCGAGGGGCGAGTCATAATATACTTTAATGGGTTGGCCCGCGATATAAGATGGACTATTGTAGTGAGGAGATAATGTCTCAATTCTTGTAGCGCAAAAACCAAAGTTAAGCAAGTTTTTTCTATGGGAGAGTAGTTTAGCTCTGCTCCTACCATTGTCCTGCTGAGATAATATAAAGCATGTTCCTTGCCTTCCTTATTATGTTGGGCTAACAGTGCCCCAAGAGATGATTCTATGGCTGCCATGTACAAAAGCAATGGCTTGCCCATAGCTGGGCTCATGAGTACCAGTGGGTTTAGCAAGTATTGTTTGATACGGTCAAAAGCATTTTGGTAGGATTGATCCCAGACAAAAGGGACTCCTTTCTTCATTAGGCGAGAAAAGGGTTGGCAACATCCTGAGAGATTGGAAATGAATCGTCGGATGTAGGTGAGCTTTCCCTGTAATTTTTTGAGCTCAGAGATTTTTGTGATTTGGGCATCTCGATTATGGCTATAATCTTTTTAGGATCAATCTCGATTCCCCTGTGCCAGAAAATAAACCCAAGAAATCATCCTGATGATATGCCAAATGCACACTTGAGAGGGTTCATTTTCAAATTATATCGGCGAAGGCGTTGGAAGGTCTAGATCGACAATGTGGTGTTGCTTGAGCTTTGTTTTCATAACCAGGTCATCGACATAGCATTTGACCGCATCATACAACAGGTTTTCAAATATATAGGTCATTGCCCTCTGATAAGTGGCAACAGCATTCTTTAGACCGAAGGGCATGTCTCTGTAGCAAATACTCCGATCGGCATATGAAATGTCATGGTCTCTTCATCCTCTAGAGCCATTTGTATCTGGTTATATCCTAAATAACCATCTATGAAAGAGAGGGCTTCGTATCCCATGGTGACATCTACCAATAGCTCTATGAGTGGCAAAGGGAAGTCGTCCTTTGGGTAAACGTTATTAAGGTCCCTATAATCAATGCACATCGTGATTTGGCTGTTCTTTTTTTGTACCGGTACGGTGTTAGCAAGCCACTTGGGCTATCAGACTTCATGGATGAATCAGGCCTTAAGCAACTTTTTCACCTCGCTTTCTATCTTATCAGCAATGTCATGCCTGGCTTTGTGAGGGTGTTGTTTGATGGGCCATTGAGTAGGGTCAATTGTGAGTCGGTGGACTACTACATTGGGGTACAATCCCGACATTTCAAAATAATTCCAGGCCAACAAATCTCGATTTTGCCCAAAAAAATTTAGATATTGTGCCTGTTCTTGTGAAAAGAGGCATGCACTAATGAAAGTAGGGCAGAAATCGTCCTTTGTTCCCAGGTTTACCTCAACTAGATCGTCCACTGTTGCTTAGCCTCCATCCTCAAGTTCCGGAGGCGCGGACATCACTGAATTCATGATAAAATCATCGGAGGACAACTTTTGTTCTATAAACAAGCACTCAAAGGGGGCATCTTCTAACAGACCTATTACAGATGCTGTGATGGCATGTGATGATACTTTTAGTTTGGTGGGTCTCCTGCCTAGCCCTCTTGTGCCTTCCTTATTTTTGGAATGGAGGACTAATTGCTCGAAATGTTGGGTTAGAACTTTCTTTCCCTTGTAAGAGCTCTTCCATTTTCCTTACTGATCGAAGCCAGAGTTATGAAGCAGCTGTGTAGCCAACTTTGTATGTGGTAACAGACTGGCTAGGTCCTTGAGTTCTCGCTCTTAGAAAGGCCCTGAACTATTAGGAGGCTAAGCATGGCTTTCAAGTAAAAAGATAGAGGATGTCCAGTAAGGGTCAACACATATTCCTGATGCCAGAGGAAGGACAAAGTCTTGTGCTACAGACTCGGGTAGCAATGGTGAGTAACCCTTAGCAGTCATGGCACCATTCTTTACTTTGAGCTTCCTTGGCTTAATCCTTACTTCTTTGTCTTTTGTTGATGTTTTTAGGGGATCCAACTTTTGATAATATGTTGCATCAGTGAAGTAGGACTATGCCATTTAAAAGGGATTGTTATCAGCTATTATGGTTCCCTGAGTGTCTTGCCAGGAGTACTTGATGCATTGATGATACGTTGATGGGACCACCTGGAACTTGTGCATCCATGGCCTTCCTATGAGAGCATTGTAAGTGGTATTGCCATCAATCACATAGAAAGGTGCCCAATCCTCGATGTGACCAAACTTTATCCTCAGCCTAATGGAACCAAGAGGACATTGCTCATTTTGATTGAACCTTTGGATGACGAGTGTGCTAGTTTGAAGTTGAGATAGGTCTATTCCCAAATAGTCCAATGTTTTGGCCGAAAGGATGTTGATTGTTGATCCTCTGTCGATCATGACTCTTGACACAGGTTGATTATCAATAGAACCTGTGATGAATAAGGGTCGATTATGACTGTGATCATCGGAATACCGATCGGTATCTTCGAAGGTTATCGTGGGCATACACAATCCCTCTCATGTTGCAGTTTGGCAAGAAGCCCTAGAAATCTCGTCATTTGTAGTAAACTCATCTGAGTGAGTTAGGGCACAGATCATAGATGCTCTGAGCTCTAGTGACATGCGGAGAGCATCATCAACTGTCAGTAGTGACGGGATATTCTTGAGGTGTGCCATCACGTCGTATGTGACAAGGTTATATGTTTTTCTGATGGCTTTGCTATGCTTAGCCTCTATGGATGCCTTCTTTATTGTGTCATCCTGTTGATTAGCTATAGGACCTCGTGGGGGAATCTGTTTTTTAGACCTCAACTTGACTTGATTGACTTGCCTGTGGTGCGGCTAACGCCCCTCCACCGGGGTGGTAATTTTAAGTTTCATGACATTGCAAGCCTCTATCTGCAAGTTATCAAACATTTCATTCTTAGAGAGGTCCTGGGAAGTGGAAGCAAAGCCAGACACACTGTCGCTAGATTCGTCCGAGTCAGTTATCAGGGGCGGCATATCTTGAATGTTTAAATCACGATGCCTAGTCTGCCATAGGTTCGGAACGTTATCGTCTTCGTCAACTGAAGTTGAAGAGTTGTTGGCATCCATATTGATATCCCATTGGTCTTAGGGTAAGAACCACACCACGCTCTATATATGTTGGAGGTCGTGTCTATATGCCCTTTGCCATTGATAAAAGCGATCGATGAGCATTGGCCACGAAGAAACATAGCATGATGGTAGCATCAAGTACCAATCGAAAGCTTATGAGTCCAAAGACACTGGGAAGAACCGTACCAATAAATCATGGATAGTGGCTAGCAAGCCTGTTTCTTCTAGGAATCGGTGGGCATGGAAATGGGGGTCCCCTTTTCCAGTATATAGTGTAAGCGGAGGAAGCTGATAGTCTTCATGGAATTTAATTAGGTAGACTTCATGTCTGATGGGTTGCCTTGTTTCATCGAATTGTTATGAATCCAACAATTGGGAAATGACTTAATCAATAGCGCCATCAAATCCTCATATGTTTGTTGTTGAGGGGGCCGTCTTAAGGGGTTTGTATTCCAAGGATCATATGGTTCCATGCCCGGCCTCATGAACTCGTGGATGAACATTTCGATTAAATGGCCCCAAGAATGTATGCTTTGCGGTGCGAGGTCCATGTACCAATCTAATAGTAGACTGTCCAGGGAGAGTGGGAACAATCACAATAACAAATTGTCATTATGCATTACCTCTCTACACGATATCATAAACTTGAACAGATGACGCCACGGGCACTAGTAGCTTTTGTTCGAGAAGATATCGAATAACGGGACCTCAAAACCAGGCGGAAACACCTCAAAATAAATTGCACAATGACAGGAAAAAGCTAGTCACCTAAACTTAGCCAGTACATTTCAGATGTATGTATGCTTCCAGGGTATCATTTATAAATGAGTTATCCTAGCAGACTATAATGAGGGGTCTTGGATGGTTCCTGTTAGCGTAATAAAGATACCCTCGGCGTTATACCTATAGACCTCCATCGGGATGGTTACCCCTTTGGAGTGATCCTGGTATGTCACAGTGTTTTATGACCAATCAATTACTAGTGTTGATCCGTGTGGTATTGGTAGGGTCCTCCCTATGAGCGAGGATTCCTATTATGTATAATTGACATCATGTTGCAAGAAGCCATCGGAGGAGAAGGTGAAGACTCTTCTAGTGTAGCCGGAGTCTGAAGGAGTTGTTCTAACAAGTAGTCTTCATGGGTCTTTTTAAGGACCTTTTCCTTTCTTTGTGTTACGACTTGGAGTCTTCTTTTCCGTATTGTCTCACCTTCAGTTACGACCCAATTACCTTTATCATCCTCATCATCTTGAGTGCTAATGAGATAGACCATGTCTCTATCTGCAAAGACAACATTAGTGGCGGCAGCCCTCATTTATGTGTCTAGCTCCATGGTATTCTTGTCGATTAGTTCTTGGAGTTTGTCCTTAAACATGAAGTAATCTTGTAGGGTATGCCCTAGAATACAATGATACTTACAATACTTTGGGTCATTGACTTTGTCAGCTTCTGCCAGTCTTTTTAACTCAGGAAATATGATATCCTGAGATTCAACTATTTGTCTGAAGAGACTCCAAATCGTTCAGATGGAATGTGTAGGCCTTTTCTTTACACTCTTTCTTGCTTGGCCTCCTGGGAGGGGTTTCTTGCTCTGTCGGTTTGGTTGTCTTTGTGTTGTGATTGACTTTCAACTTAGTGGGTGGTCTTTTAGTGCCTACCATGGCTGACTCCATCTTGTTAACCACCATTTTTCCTCTCCTTTCTCGTTTATGATCTAGCAACCTTCTTTCTAAAGCGAATGCCTTAGATATCAAACCATCAAACCTGGAATACTTCTAGGCTATGAGGTGAAGCGAAAGCTTGAAGGCTATATTCTGCAGGCACATCTCCAGTAGTGTCTTAACTGGAGGTGCATTCTCATATACGTAGGACATATTTTTTTATTTATTGATGAAGTCCATGACTGACTCATTGTCCCGCTGTCTTTCATTAGTCAGCTCATACAACTTGATAGGCCTGTATGTGCCATGGAACTGTTGTACAAATACTCATTTCATTGAATCCCAATCAAAGATAAAGTTAGGCTTCAAGTTTGAGTACCATGTGAAAGTTGCCCCGTCGAGGGATTACACAAACAACTTTAATAACAAGTCACCTTGTTGGGCAATGGCATCGCACTGAGACTCAAAATGAGCAATATGTTGTTTTAGGCACATTATCCCGTTGAATGTGTTGAAGTGAGGCTGAACAAACTTTAGTAGAAAAGGTGTTGCATCCATATGCGGGGGATAGGGTTTCCCTATAATGTATGTGCTTACAGTTTCTTGCTTTTTGTATTTATTCAGCATTTCAGTCATCATTGTCCGTATGTAGTTGGGGTCTACCATGGGCCTACCCTGATGCGTATATGGTCCTTGCAGCATAAAGGGAGGTAGTGCATACATAGTATAACCATTGTAACCATATGTCTATGGAGGTGTGTGTCCATGTAAAGGTGGGTCTTGCTATTGATAAGGCATTTGGTGAGTTCCTTATAGATGTGAACCTCGTGGGGGCACCTGTATGGGCAGTCCTTGCAGAGTGGATATGTTGGGTGCAATGATTATGACTGGGGTGGGCCCAGGCAGAGTGGCAAAGGCATACTCATGTCTATAGGGAGTGTACCCTCCTTGCACCTGGTTATGGATGGTCAGCCTTACTGATTCTGTTGTTGTGAGATTGGGATTTGAAGGGATTGTCCCCTGTCTTTCAAGTGTGAGTTGTTCAATCATGACTTTTAATTCTACTATGGTGGCCTCCTGAGCAGCCAGGCGATGATCTTAACTTTCTACCTGAGCTCACCACTCTGCAGTTGTAGTGTGCTCTCCTTCAGAGTCGGAACGATAATCCTTGAGGTCTACATTTTCTGTACTTTCTACGAGGTCAATAGGTAAATCCCACCATGGTAACCTGAGATCCCTGTGAAGTAAAGGTGACATTGACTGTCGCAATGGCTCCGTGTGGAGTGTATGGACTGTCCTCATGATGGAACATGATAGGAGAAGTTGTAGGACCCCTCCCCATAATTGGTAGTCCCCTTAAGGGTGCTCTGGGTGTTCTGGCACTTGCCGCCAACTGGCTTCTGGTCATCATACTGGTAGAGTTGAAGGCTTGTGGTTGTGGTTCAGGGGAACTAGGAGTGTCAATAGAAGTGTCTTTTCTTGCCCCGGTGAACATCACTACTGGTTGAGATTTGTAGGGGGGGCCAAATTTCTTACTTCTGTTACGATAAACC
>JAOXJP010035862.1:0-16618 GCA_025762735.1 Platanus orientalis
GGGGTAGAATGCTATGATAAAGCTTCAACAAATGAATGCAAGGAAGAATGGTTGAAAGCAATGCAAAAGGAGATGGATTCTCTACATAAGAATTACACATATGATTTGGTGAGACTACCAAAAGGGGAAAATGCACTCAAGAACAAATGGGTCTTTAGGTTGAAGACTGAAGAACATAGCTCACAACTAAAGTACAAAGCAAAATTGCTTGTGAAGGGATTTGGACAGAAAATGACAATGATTTTGATGAGATATTTTCTCCCGTTGTGAAAATGTCATCTATATGTGTCATATTAGGTTTAGTTACAAGCATGGGTCATGAGATTGAGCAACTTGATGTTAATATTGCTTTTCTCCATGGTGATTTGGGGAAAGAGATCTATATGGAGCAGCTAGAAGGATTCAAAGTCAAAGGAAAAGAGCACATGGTTTGTAAGTTGAAAAAAAGCTTTTATATGTTGAAGCAAGTCCCAAGGCTATGGTACAAGAAGTTTGATTCATTTATGATGGATCATGGGTACAAGAGGACAACTTTAGATCATTGTGTGTTTACTAAATTTTTTTTGATGGTGATTTCATTATCTTGTTGCTTTACGTTGATGACATGTTGATTGTTGGACATGACACTAGCAAAATTGATAAGTTGAAGAAGGAACTAGACAATTCTTTTGCAATGAAAGAGTTAGGTCCAACAAAATAGATTTTGGGCATGAAGATTTCTTGTGATAGGAAAACAATGAAGCTATAGTTATCACAAGAAAAGTATTTTGAAAAGACTTCAAAGATTCAACATGGATAAGGAAAAGTTAGTTATCTCTCCACTTGGTGCTCACTTCAAGTTATGTTCCAATCAAAGTCCTTAAAGTAAGGAAAAAAATAGAAAATGGAGAAAGTACCTTATGAATAAGCTATGGGAAGTTTAGTGTATTCTATGGTTTGTACAAGACCAGACTTAACACATGCAGTTAGTGTAGTAAACAGATTTCTTGCCAATCCTGGCAAAGAACATTGTGAAACAGTCAAATGGATTCTTAGGTACCTCAAGGGATCATAAGCGTTATGTTTGTGCTTTGGTGGTAGTAAACCTTCTTTGGAAGGTTATATAGATGCAGATATGACTGAATACATTGACTCTAGGAAGTTTACATCAAGGTATTTATTTACATATGCGGGCAAAACAGTGTCATGGCAGTCCAAGCTACAGATGTGTGTGACCTTGTATACTATAAAGAACGAATACATTGCTGTCATAGAAGTTTGCAAAAAGATGTTGTGGAAAAAGAGGTTCTTTCAAGAACTGAGATTGAAACAAAACAAACATATTATTCACTATGAAAGTCAAAGTGCCATCCACCTTAGTAAGAACCCAAGCTTCCATTCTAGGTCCAAGCACATAGATGTAAGGTACCACTAGATACGAGATGTCTTAGAAAATAAGTTGTTATCATTAGAGAAGATTCACACAGACAAGAATAACTCCGATATGATGACCAAGGTCTTACCTAAGGTAAAACTTGATGTGTGTTATAGCATTACAAATATGGATAGGGTGAAACCTCCTCACGAGTCAGGAGGGGGAGATTGTTGGGTGTCCCTCTTCATGGGAGGTGTGACTCACTGCCTAAGGGCATAAGTGTCTTTGACACATTAAAAAAAAGAAAAAGAAAAAAAAAGGAAGGGAGTGAGAACGATGAAGTGAAAACCATGAAAAGAGATAAAAGTGAGAAAAACAAGGGTTTATTTTTCTTGGAGCAAGGAAGAAGAAGAAGGGGTTTTTGTGGATTTTCTTGGGTTTGGTCTTTTTTCTTCATTTTTTTGGGTGATTGGAGAATGTTTGGAGGTTGGAGATTTCTTCTTGGGAATAATAGAAGAAGATTGAAGAAGAAGGTGTGAAGATTGGAGTTTTTTCAAGGGATTGTGGCCATACACAAATCCGGGTCATTCTCTTCAATGTTTCTTAATGTACTTTCTTGTATTGGTAAAATCCAACCTTGTACCCATTTCATATTTCATTTAGTGAAATATTTTGCCTAAACAAGTGTCCCGTGGTTTTTTCCCTTTTGGGTTTTCCACGTTAAAAATTTTAGTGCATTGTAATGTGTTTTTTTTTTTTTTTTTTTCGGCTAGTTCTTGTGATTATATATTGCATTCTATTTCCAGTTGGTTGTTGCTCCATTGATTTGCACAAAGGAATAAAAAAAAATATGGTTTTCCCAACACCTTAAATATTTGAAACATCTCAACAAAGAATACATTGTCTTCTTGTTTTAACAAGATAAAAATCCAAAAAAGTGAAACTCTAAGGTAAATAAGAGACCCCTTTCTCTCTCTCTCTCTCACACACACGATTTTTTTAACAATAAAATAAATCCAAAACAAGTAAAATGTGAAACTAAATCAGTCACTCTCTCCCTCTCTCATTTCCAAGAAAATTGTGTGGGTCTTTGGGCTCTTTTAAAAGAGTGCAAAGGGGAATTTGTGTTGGGTTGATAACTGCCATTGGACTGACCAGCTTAAAAGTGGGTTTTGGTTAGGTTACTAGGGGTGGCAATGTTTGACATGACTCATGAACCCGACATGAACCAAACACAAAATATGCGGGTTAGGGTCAACTGTAAATGTGTTTCGGGTCAAAGTGGGTTGATCAATTTTGACACGATTAATAAATGGATTGGGTTCATGTTGACCCATATAGTCATATAGCCTTAATTTGACATGACACGAATATGATCCACCAACATGAATTGCTACATAACCCGTAAACCCAACACGAAACAAACAGATTAGGGTTGACTGTAAACGTGTTTTGGGTCAAAACCGGTCAACTCACTTTGACAGGATTAATAAATTGTTCGGATTCAGGTTGAGCCATATAGTAGTATACTCTTATCTCGATACGACTCGAACCTGTCAACATGAATTGCCACCCCTACCCAACATGGATGGAAATAAAGACATGCATGGACTATAATGTGGCGGGTCGGGTCAAGAATTGCCACCCATCTTCAGGACCAATTGAAATCGAGTCCTCACCTTACTCTGAATATGCATCAATGCTGTGACTACAAATTCCATGAAAGTAATATGGGATTTCTTACTTCATTTAAAAAATATTTAACAAGAAAACCAGTTTGATCTTATGATCCCGACTAGCTTAGGAAAAATATTGAATTAGACCGGTCTCACCTAATAATGTCCCTAAATGAAGTTAGATTGGAATGGGTGTATTGGTGGATCTCATCAGTTATTCCAATATGACTTTAATAAGGAGCTGTCTCATGTGAGATCGATTTCATTGAATCATTCATAGGTTGTTGACCGTTTTAATGAAATTCATTAATGGATTGTTGACCAGAAATGGTCTTAAATAAAGTTCGATAATTAAATGGGTTTTGTCACAATTATGAGGAAACCCATTCTTCACATGAATATACATTTCTCAAGATAACCATTTCGGGGCGTTTCCCATTTTTGTTTAAGAGCATTTCCCTTAAAAAGCCTTCAATTTTAGAGGGTGTCTCCTGTTTGTTTTCATGTTAATTTCCCTTTCTGGTACATTACGTTAAGTCATTGATCATTCAACTTTACTATGATCAACTCTTCATGTAAATTTCATTGATTTATGATGCATGAGAAGGTTTATCATTACCATCCTGTACCACAACATGGAAATTTCTTCCCAGTAAGGAAAGAGGAACTGTTAAACCAATGTGCAAAATAGAATTTAAGGAAAAAAGGAAGACCCTTAGTAGGTAAAGAGGTAAAATAAAAAGAAAGCATCCTCCCCATGCCAACTACTAATTGAGAAGGGAGTAACTGTTAATCCAATTTACAACATAGATTATAAGAAGAAAAGGAAAGAATTAGTAGGTAAAGAGGTAAATCTAAAGAAAACATCCCCTTCATGCTAACTGAAAAGGAGACACTAATGAAATTTGCAATTTAGATGTTAAGAAGCAAGGGAAAAAACATTAGTAGGTACTGAAGTATGATCATAAGATCACATCCTTTACTTTGTTTTAAAGAGAAATAACTCTAAAACAAGTAAAATTCTAAACTAAAAACTCTCTTTTTCTCTCTCTCTCACACACACCGCACATCATCAATTGCAAATGTTGGGTTGGGGGTTAGGTTTATAACTGTTTAAAACATTATGACAAGACAAAACCATAATAATATTTCCTCCTACATGCTTCTTAATGCTCATAACCCACCTTCACATGCTTCTTCTTCTTCTCTCTCTCTCTCTCTAATTCTTTAATTCCTTTCAATCATTCAATGTTTCCTCTACATTACTTCTTGGATACACCTTCCAAACAAACCCCTCCTTTCCCCAACTCCTATCACCTTCATTTCAACCGGGAGGATGTCGAGCCATTTCAACCTCCATTCTCCAACCAACCAACCCACTTGTTACATGTCCTTTCTCAACCCCAAAAGGCCCCAAACGTCATCCTCTCACCTGATGGTTCTTGGTTTCGGCCCCTTACTCGTGGTAACTGGTACACTCCCCAAACTCAGATTCTCGCGATTAAAAATATCGACAATTTATGGTAAATACTGATAAGCAATGGAGGAGACCGGATGAGGGTCTTATCAGGACCCACCCACCCTCCAATAATTGTTTATTCTACACCCCACCTCTTAATCCTTCTGTATTTTTGCTGGCACCACTGTCTTCTTCTCCTTCATATTTCCTGTTCTTTTCTTCATTGCTCATACGTTCCTTCAACTCTTATAGTCTTCTCTCGCAAACCCAAGAACAGGGCAGGAGAAGAATAAGAAGAAGAAGAGGAAGGAGAAAGAAGATTCAATCTAATCAGTTTTCCTTTCTGGGAATAAAGATGAACATTACCCTTTCATATTCTTTGATTTTAATCTTATTTTCAGTTCTCTTCATCGCTATTTCAGCATCAGAAGAATTACCTAGATCAATATACGATGTGTTGAAGTCACACGGGCTACCAATGGGCTTACTTCCAAAGGGTGTGAAGGAATTTAGTTTGGATGAGAAGGGAAGATTTGAAGTTTACCTTGAGCAATCCTGCAACGCCAAGTTCGAGAACGAGGTGCATTACGAGCGAAATGTGTCTGGGATGATTAGCTACGGTCAGATCGGAGCGCTGTCTGGGATATCGGCCCAAGAGCTCTTTCTTTGGTTCCCTGTGAAGGGTATTCGTGTCGACATCCCCAGCTCTGGACTCATTTATTTTGATGTTGGTGTTATCTACAAGCAATTCTCTCTGTCCTTGTTCGAGACCCCTCCCGACTGTAAGGCTGTTGACCGTGTTGCTCCCTCTGAAACTCTCGTTCGCGAGGGCCAAACCATTGCTGCAACAGTTTCTAAGGTTTAGTTCATCTGTTTTTTGCTTGATCTTTGTGGGTTTTTTAGTATTCCCTGGATTTTCTTATTTCTGATATTGTTGAAGATGGCATTGTTTGAGGTATAGCTCCATTATGATTTGTCTGTGAGAAGAGTTCATTTGTTTATAATCTTTGCATTTTTTTTGGATTCCCATAGTTTATTCTTGCTTTTGTTTCCCAAATTGATCTATTCTCATTTGCTTGATTTGATTCTGGACACCTTTTGTTTTTCGGGTGATTGAATCTTAAGGGCTGAAATTGATTGTTGATCGTTTTCTCACCAATCTCTTCCACTTGATGCAGAATCAATCCCGAAAGCTCGGATTTAAACTTGATCAAGAAAATCTTCAAAGGGCTGTTCTGTAGACTCTGTAGGAGAGGCTAATTCATGATGCACAGTAGCTCAATCAGCCTTTTGTGGGTTTCCTTTACTTAAGAAGACTGTCTCAGAGAGTCTGGTTGGCAGGTCTTATGCTTGAATTAGTGTGTGCTTGCTTGCTGTATAGTACAGGCTAGTTGGGCCCGCTCCTTCTGCTCGCGACGGGAGGAAAGGGGAATTTTGACCGAGAGAAGAGATGAGGAGAGGATCATCGGTGCACGTATAGAAGATAAGGGCGAGATGGGGGTGTTGGGTCGTGGTGGTTTCAGACAATAAATCTGTTGCAGGCTATGTTACTCTTTGTGATCTTATTACTATATTTATAAATATGGGTGCTGGATAAAATCTCTGTAAATGCAGGTATCTGTCTTTCTGTATTATCCATGAAATCTTAAATTGAGGTAAGGAATACATATCCTTTTATGACAGAACTGAGTAACAGTTTCATTCTTTGCTTTTGATTTCTATATTGCCGCCATTCCTGTATAATGGCTATTGCTTCTGCTTCTTCTCTTTTGTTCACTTATGTGAAATCTTCTCCGCTTCTGTCTTCGTCACTTGCTACTTCTGTTGGGATTTGATTTTGGGTTTAATTTCATTTTGGGCTATTATGACTTCAAGACATTGCATGTTGATAAGTGGGGCTACAAGAGGAAGAAAGTGAGATGGTGTAGTTCCAGAAGCAAGGTGAATGGTTTGACTTCTGAATTCCACACCTACAAATCTTCAAGGGTTCTGTTCGTTTCATTTGAACACTAAGCGAACATCTCAACAAGCATTCCTATGGTTGTGAAACAAATTGAGAGCCATCCAAGTGTATATAAGAGCAACAAATATGGTGAATGGTTTAAAATATTACTGAGGGGATGATTGATTTATGGGAAATTGTTGAAATGTGAATGTGTTATCAACCCGGCTGTTTGCACTCATAGTGTTTGGGGTTCTGAATTCTAGGAGACCAGTAGAATTTTATTTTAAAGTGTTCAGTGTTAAACTGATGGGTGACAATGAATATAGAACATCTACCTTAGCCTTTATACTACATTTTCACAATGGTACTCTGGGAGTACTCACTGTGCTAGAGAGATTTGTTTATTATGTGTTCTTTCATTTATGTGTGTGTGTGTGTGTGTAAATGGTAATTAGGTATGATCCCCATTTCTCTGCATTTTATAATGCTATCCGATCTATTTATTCACACATTCTAAATTGTCAATTCTGGTATGGTATGCACATGGTTGCATTCAAAATGTGTTTTTGGAGGGTAACACATCAGGGAGGAGTTCATGGTTGTGTTATATATATATATATATATATATATATATATGAGAGGACTCTTCTTCTAGATAATACTTTGGCCATGGGAAATGCACTCATCATCTTAAGGGAATAATATCTAGTTTCAGTCTGAGTTGCTTCTCTGAATGGGATGCTGCTCTGCTATGCTGTTCATTGGGATGTATTGGCAAGTGGGAAGGACACGGCGAAGCTGTGGACTGAACATTTATTCATCTCAACCTCCGGGAACTCCTTACTGATTTAATGGGAGAAAGGTTACACGAGGATTGATCTGATTCTGGTTTAGATATGACGGTTGGAGATCAGCGATTGTGCATTTAAGCTGCAACTAAATGGTCAAGTGGACACAAAAGTTCAAAGTTTGCCGAGTTTAAGATGCTGAATGTCAGGATGGAAATTATAAAAATTGACCAGGATTCTGTTCATGTTTTGAGTCTTGAGCTTGCCCAAGAGAATAACTTTGAAAAGGTGAAGGGTATAGGTAAGGAGCAGCTACCCATGTTTGGGATGGTCCACCGTCACTGAGAATACATGCTGGAAGTGGCAAGTGACGGCTGGATTATTCACACCCGGGGATCTTGGAGGATGAAATCTAATTTGATGAATATACTAATAATTGAACTTTCAATCAACCAGCTCCTGACTGTTTTCACTAATTGCATTGTCAATATTTTGGAAGAGAATGGATGGTTAATAACATCCAACCCAGCATATTAGGAGCCTGGGAGGGCCTCCTACATGGGACTTTGCTGATGGTTGGATACCTTTGCAGCATTTGTGACAAATACGTTATACTGTGCTGCTTGTAATCCCATCCTTAAAAGTTGTTATTAATGGCTTTAACTGTTTATTGTCTGACAAAAGGTGTTTCTTACTTTTCTCTTTTGGTTGCATAGTTCATACCTTGGGGCCTCTTTGTGTGTCGATGTAAGCATCTCTTCCAGCTCAAAGGTTAACAGTGTTTGAGTTGGGTCTGTCCGTGCTTCTGCAGTTGTGTGAAAGGTACTCCCATGTTAATCAAGAGGAGGAAAAGGCTAAAGCCTGAACAGGAAAAGCCACTCTGGCTTTATGCATTTTCCAGACAGGCCTTAAGAATGGGACCTCTTCCTGAGGTGGCACAATTCCAACTTTCTGAGTGGGATGAAAAACTTGGTGCGTGGACCCTCCCATATAGGTTGCTGCCCGTCTTGAAACTTAATTTTCGCGGTTTGGGAAATGATCCTTCTCTGAAACTTGTTCTTATCTACTTGACTCTCTCTCCCATAATCTCTTATGGATATTGAGGTACCAATGTTATTCAACAAATTTCATACAATGGGCAAAGCATCATTACTTGTCTTCAATGGGTGTTGCCCCCATTGCAGATTTTGCCATAGATATATGAAAGTTTGCCGAAGGTGCTCTGAACCTTTGAATATTTTTAAATTTGGCTGGTGAAGCATCATAGTTGTCTATGATGGGGTGCTACCCTATTGCAGATTTATAGACTTGTTGAAGGTGATCTGTACCTTGGACCTGGGTAAAAACCAATGCCTTAGTCTACGCATTCAGTGTTGGAAGGCTTGGGTTGAGGTTGGCCCATAAAATATCCTGCTTGGGCTTTGGTCAAGTTCTGGCCAAGATATGCCTGACCAGACTTTGGCCTCATCGAAGGGCCAGGAGTGCATTGACCCTGGCCCAACTCAAGTGCTGCCATATCTACACCGATCTGCATGTTTTGTATCAAACATTTTCGTCTAATGCCGTAAGAATTGCATTATTTGGAACAATCCATATAATGGGCTCCACTGACTGTTGGATAAGAATGTTTTGTTTGTCTTGTTTTTCGGCCAAAGAATTGATTTTAATCCAACCGATGGGATTTGAACATATAATTTAGAAGTTGTTCATAATTAGAAGTGTCCTTTCTTTGTACATGAAGATTCTCTTTATTTAAGAGAGTTATATGGCCTGTCTGAGGTGCTCCCCTTGCTAGAGGGGCAGTGCCATCCATATTGTTGTTCGACAACCATGTTATACCCCATGTTATATTATCAGCCTGGGCGGCCTTGTACATGGTGGCCCAGCAGATGGTTGGATCCCACTGCAATGTTTTACCATATGCAAGTTGTGTTCCCATCCTTAAAGTTGCTATCAATGCCTTTTAACTGTTTATTACTTGACAAAAAGTGTCACTTGTTTTTCTCCTTTGGTAGCATGGTTCACAACTAAGGGCTTGTTTATATGTGCAAGTGAGTATTTTTCTTGCTCTAGATCTACATTGTTCGCGTTGGGTCGCTTCATGCTTCTGCAGTGGTGAGAAAAGGTACTTCCATGAAGAGGAGACAAAGGCTAAAGCCTGGAACAGGAAAAAGCCACTCCTGCTTTATGTGCTGTGCAGACAGGCCCTATGGATGAACATGAGACAGCACAAAACCAAGGCTGAGTAGAATCAAAACCTTGGTGGATGGATTTTCCTTAAGGGTGTCAATTGGACCGGGCTAGTCCAAAGCCTGACATGTGTGGCCCAAAAAATTGATGGGATGGACCTACCTAACTTTGGGTTGGATTGAGTTTGGTCCCTAATTTCAAGTCCAAAGTTTTATTCGGGCCGAGTTCAGGTAGATTCACTTCCAACCTGAACTCAGCCTGTCTCTACCCAAAGTAGAAATCCTTTATAGCCCAGCCCGGCCCAATCTGAAATTTGTACAGCTTAGCCCAACAAATATAGGGTAGTTTTGGGTCCATTATCAACCCAAATTTAAAAAGGAGATTTAAGTTTGGGCAGACTGATCTCAGCCCGAAAAGCCTGTGATTTTAAATGGGCTGAGTTTGGGTTCACTACCTCGGGCCAAGTTTGGGCTCGGGCTGAGTTAGGGCCCATGTAATAAGGTTTGGGCTGACATTGGCCCAGCCAAGCCCGGCCTGATTGACTGCCCTAGTTTTCTTATATTAGAGAAGAGTTTTAACTCATTACCCATGAGTAGATTGTCAATAATCCATAATAATTTCCCCAATATCTTATAAATACTTTTTTGCCCCTTACATAATCATCCTACAATATTGTGTGTAAATTTTTCTTAATATGTAAACATCAAGACAGCAACTGGATGTCATCTCATTGAGATGGGATGAGAAAAGACAAAGAAAAGAATTGTTTTGTCATAAATGATTTTGTTGATTGGTCGTACTAAGAAAATATGTGAAAAATTACTGGAAAACCTAGCTTTAGCTGATTGGTCGTGTTAAGAAAATATGTGAGAAAATTATCCTATTTTTGGGTTTCACTAAAACACCCTCTTCTATTTCTTTATTAGGCATTGAATATGAAGCCAATGCTTGCAAAATGAATAATATGATTATACCTTCTATAGGGGATTGCCTTGTCTAGCATTGGGCCGTATGATAATTTGGATTCATTAGACTTATTTATCTCCATTTGAAATGAAATGAGACAATATCATCATTGGAAAACTTAGATGGGACTTCCATTCATGTCTCACCATCGAGAACATTCATTGCAATCTTTAAGATGATAATATCATTAAGCACCACTTTAAGACTCCTTAGAATCGTGCTCGAATTTTCTCTAGATAAACTTATACAAGATTTATCAACCATTGTAATTCACTCATTCCACAATCATTCAAGAAATTCACATGGCCTTCATTAGCAAAAGCTAAGTGCAAGTCAAAGGTTATATACTGTACTATAACCTCTTCAGTAGGAGTGGGATAAGTCGATATGACATTCACTGCAAACATTGTCACCAATTCCACCATTATCAATAATTACAAACTCTTTAGAAAATTTAGGACACAAATCCCAAAAACTATACGAAACAATCAACAATCCTCTGAATAATTAAGTAAGAGAGATTAGTATACATTGAATTGATCAATCCACATGCACTATGCAATGTGGTCTCCAACCCTGTCTTCTCTTCTCATCATCGGATGTCTATGACACAGAGAGAAAACATGTATAGTTATAAGATTTCAATTGAAGAGCTTGTGTACCACCTAAAATAGAAATCCAACAGGCTATTGCATTGTTAAAGACTCTCCAATAATAAAATAGACCCTAAAGGATAAAAATCAAGGTACTTTGCTCATTCTAGGTTCTTGCATAAGCAAGGCCAAGGCCCAAATAGACGACGAGGACTTGAATTTGTTTGAGGACTCGAAAATTTTGATTACCCATAGGGTCATCAAGTGAAATGGGGGAACAGAGAGGGATGAACCTTAGGACTCACAAGTTCTTGGAGATTGAAATAAAACGATTTGAAATCTCAATGGAAGAGCATATGCTAAAGATTATTGAGAGAGGAAAGGGTAAACCAAAGAGAATTTCTTTCCCTTGTAGTGTTATTCAAAGAGTTGCTAGTTTTGTATTTAAGTCCTGTGAAGGTGAATTCTTGAAGTAGCTCAAGGAAAATGTTTGTTTCTATGAGGGTTAGCTTTTTTTGGCTTGGAGGTCGAACAATTGGGGATGCTTCATCAGGATCTGCAAATGATGGCCTAAAGAAAGAAACTGATTCATTATTATTCCGTCTAGGGACCGTTTTTTTCAGATGGAGGGGATTACTCGATATACTACTTCAATGGGAGAAACATGAGCAACAAAGTTTTATAACTGCTGATACAAACTTTGAGGGGAATGCCTATATTCCACACTGGGTTCATCCGCCAGAATGTAAAACGTGGAACAATGTTTTAGTCTGTGACGTTTGGCGTGGCGTGTATCGGTCTAATAGAAATCAGTGGGCATGGTGTTGTCTTGCAAGTTCCAAAAATCTGGGGAGGAAGATTTCTTTATGCTTCCCACAAGCTTACCAGCAAACCATGCCCTCTTTGCTATAAGGGATTTGACTAAGATGGATTAGATACAGGCCATGGGGCATTTTAGCATTGGAAAGGGAGTTTTCATCATAAGAAGGTGGTCTATCAACACTAATAGAATCAAAGTGTCATCTGTCGCGGGTTCTCGATGGATCAAAATTTGGGGAATACCTATTTCTAAGTGGTCTATTGCTGTTTTTACCAAGTTCGAAAGTAGATGTGGTGGTATATTGGAAATCGATAGATGTTGTGAAACAAAACAAATCATATCCGCGGTTAGAATGAAGGTTAGAGCTTGGTCTTTAATGGATATCCCTTAGGTGATTAAGTGGGAAGTAGATAACAAGTTCATTTTGGTGTTGGAGGTTAAAGCAACGATGCTGTCCATTGCGAGCACAAGGGCTGATATGATAAAGGGGGTTGGAATGCCGAGTAAAGGAGATGATGGTTTTGCTCAGTCCGGATCTCTTCATCCAAGTCAAACCAAAAGCAATGTGGAGCATTGTAGTTCGTCAGGTACCAGAAACTGGTGGAATATAACTGTACCTCATAAAAATCAAAACAATATTATCCTGCTGGACCAAAACTTAAATTTAAATTCAAATTATTTTGAAAATGTGGGTGGATCGACTAGCGCTAATAGGTCTCATTTAAATGGGCCTAAGTTTGGGTGGACCTAGAGACCTAAAGCTAATAGTCTATTGGATATGGCCTCGAAGGAGTCTTTACCAAAGACGATCATTAACCCCAACCCAAGGCATCCTGGTCAATCATTACTCAAAGGGGGGGGGGCAGGAGGAATACACAAGGCATCATTAGGAGAGGAAGGCTGATTGTACAGGGGGACAATTAATGAGGAGTTCGAGAGATCATGGATCCCAAAACCAAAATCAGACACATGTATGTTTCCAGGTGACTTGACAAAGGGAAAGATGTGATGGAATCTCCGTCTAATTGTGATTCCAACCTCAATTTTATGATACTGCCTTCTTCTTGGATTATTCAGCAAGTAATTTTGCAACCCTTGAATTTTCTTCAAGGGTACCGTCGTTGTCAGGGCCTTCTCTGGATGTCCTTCTTATGGGAACTTCATCAGTGGGTAGTGCCTCTTCAGTCCTTGTGATGATTAAAGAATCAAGATGCGGCCCTATTTCTTGCCAAACTCCTTTGGAGTCGGAAGAGGATGAATATCAGTTGGATGATCTGCTGGACGAGGAGAAGGTTTTCCCTAGTGCCCAAATTTGTCCTAAATTCTTTACCCCCCCTAACATGGGAAGATTGGTGGATTAATCCGACTAGATGGAAGAATCGGGAGATGGATGTTTGCTAGTTCTGGCAAGCACTTGTAATAATGCAACCTTGAATGTTACATGCTTTTTGGTTGAGGAAGCTCTTGGTCATGAGAACATTTTTGCTTAAGGATAGACTTAGGGGACTATTTTCTTATCTTTTGCTTTGTCTCATTTTGATCCAGGTATTTCTTCACACATATCATTTGTTAATGAAAATACTTCTTTGCTTTCCGTCTCATCTCAATGTCATAATGTTTCTAGTCAATCCTTGCTTCCTTCTACTAATGTCCAGATGCAGGCTTGTGATGAAAATGTGGACTGCCATAATATGCATAATGTTAGTGCCATTAGGGAATATTCTGGAGGTGTAATAGAGGATACCCAAAAATATGATATGGATGTAGGGATTAAGAAACCCAAAAGGGTGGATGTTATCATCTGAAACATGGGGCTCAAAGTCTATGATTTATCCAGAGATGAAGTGCCTTTTCCTAACTACATGGAAGATGTTGATGGAGGAGATGGTGTTATAATAAATTCAAGGAGTACTAGGGAGCTTCGTAGATTGGAATGGAAAATGAAAGGCGACAATGACATTGAAAGATTGGAAAGATTCAATAGAATTGGAAGGGGAAAAGGTAAAGGTTGAAAATGATCTTTCTTTCTTGAAATGTTAAGAGGATTGGGAGGAGTGGATAAAAGAAGATCTGCCAAAGAATGTATTCAGAAATACAAGCCAGATGTGGTGATCTTGCAAGAAACAAAAAAAGAGAAAATTATCCCTAATTTATTTGTAGTTTGGGGTGGAGTTTGTTTGACTAGATTGCTATTTTGTCTATTGGTGCAGGTGGTGGTCTTTTATTGCTTTGGAATTCAACAGTTTTACGGAAAGAGGATGATTTAGTTGGGACCATTTCTATTTCGGTGCATTTTTCTGAGATTGCTTCGGGTATTGGTTGGATGTTCACAGGAGTTTATGGGTCTTGCTCTCCTTACTCTTGTTCTTTGTTTTGGGAAGAATTGTTTGATGTTAGAGGGTATTGGCATGGTCCTTGGATCATTGGAGGAGATTTCAATGTTATTAGATTTATTTATGAGAAGACCAATGCCTCACGGGTGACGAACAACATGAGGAAATTTGGGATTTTTGTCAATGATTGTGGTCTTAAAGATTGTCCTCTTCTTAATACAAAATATACTTAGACAAATGGTTAAGTGTAGCCAACTATGAGTAGATTAGATAAATTCCTACCAGTGATTGGAAATATTTTTTTCCTTGTTTCACCCAAGAATGCCTCCCAAAAATCACTTTTAATTATTGGCTTATTTTGTTTAACACCTTTCCTCAAAACCATGGCCCAAGCCTGTTTAGATTTGAAAATATGTGGGTTATGCACCCTTCCTTTCTTCAAAATGTGAAAATTTGGTGGGAGAATTATGAGCCTGGCGGTTATGAGGGTTTTCAATTCCTTAAAAAAACTTTAATTCATAAAAAAGAAGCTCATTGATTGAAAGAAATATACTCTTGGTAGATTGAATGAAAAAAAAAATCAATATTGTGGGGGTAGAATTAGAGTATTGATAAACAATTAAATGATGATGGATTTCTTCCTTCAGATTTGGTTGAGAAGAAGAAATATCTTCTTGCTAACATGGAGTTCATTCTTCGGTGTGAAGATATCCATTGGAGTCAAAATGCGAAATGTAAATAAATTAAGGAAGGAGATGGGAATACTAAATTTTTCCATAGGGTGGCCCATGAAAAAAAAAAGAAGGAAAAACTTCATTTCTAAGTTATGCATTGAGGGAGAGATGACAGAGGATATGGAGAAGATCAAAGAGGAGTTTATTCATTATTTTTTTAAGCTGTATTCTAAGGAGAGAAGTGACCCTCCCTTTATTGACAATCTTTTTGAGGAGGTTTTGGATAGGTCGGAGGTTGCAACTTTAGAAAGGGAGTTTTCTGAGGAAGAGATTAAAGATGCTATTTTCTTCATGGCCAAAGATAAGTCTCTAGGGCCTAACGGATTCTCTATCATGTTATACCAAGTATGCTGGGATATTATTAAAGAAGAACTTTTGAAAGCGTTTGCTGAATATTTTGTGAATGGTATAATTAATGAGGGGGTCAATGCTACTTTTCTGGTCCTTATCCCTAAAAGGATGGAGCTTTAGGTTCATCAGATTTCAGGCCCATCAGTTTGGTTAGTAGCCTATATAAAATTATTACTAAGCTTCTTTCGTTGTGACTAAGGAAGGTGATGGATAAAATAATTTCTTATTCCCAAAGTGCTTTCTTGAAAGGTAGACAAATTATGAATGACATTCTCATTGCTAATGAATGTGTAGATGAGCTGAGAAAAGAAGAAGAAGAAAACCAGGTTGGTGTCCAAAATTGATTTGGAGAAAGCTTATGACAGAGTGGATTGAGAGTTTTAGCTGGATAATGGGCTGTTTAGACCATCCTCACTTTTCTATCATGCTAAATGGAGTTTCCAAAGTTTTTTTTTTTTGGTTCTTCGCGTGGTGTAAGGCAAGGGGATCCCCTCTTTCCATTTTTATTCACTATAGTAGCTGATTCCTTCAGTGCCTTGATGACCGAAGCTCTCTTGGCAGGTTCAGTGTTAGAAGGAGCAATCTTTGCATTTCTCATTTGCAGTATGCTGATGACACTATGTGTTTCATTGGAGATTATTAGGAGTAGATTATGAATTTGAAGTACATTCTCAAACATTTTGAGACTATTTCTAGTCTTCGCATCAATTTTCTTAAGTCTACTTTGGTTGGCATTGGAGTGAAGAAGATTTGGATCGGTATGTTTTCATCTTAGGATGCAAAGTGGATGTTTAGCTTATAAGGTATTTAGGTTTCCCTTTGGGTGGTCACCCAAAGTCCTTGTCTTTCTGGGATCCTGTGGTTGAAAGGGTGCATAAAAAGTTAGCTTGTTGAAAAAAATCTTATATTTCATTGGGAGGTAGAATCATTCTTGTTAAGGCTGTTTTGTCCATTGTGCCTATTTATTACATGTCATTGTTTAAAATGCCTTCCAAAGTGCTGAATGAATTGGAACAATGTCAGAGGAATTTTTTATGGGAGGCGGGGGGGGGGAGATAAGAAGGATCACCTGGTTAATTAGGAGGTGGTCTGCAAATCAAAGGAGTTTGGAGATCAGACATTTGAAGGAGCGAAACTTGGCACTTTTTGGTAAGTGGTTATGGAGATTCCCAAATGAAAGAGGAAGTTTATGGCACTCCAGAATTTTGAGTAAGTATGGTTGTCATCTTAATGGATGGGATGTTAACTCATCTCCTTCTTACCTCACTTCTTTGATTTTGAGAAATATTATCTCTGTTAGAATATATGACCTGACAAAGCCATCATAGATATTTTTTATGTTATTTTATTTGTTTGACATTTATAATAAAATATTTTAGTTCATCATCACATGTATATAATATGATTAT
>JAOXJP010035873.1:0-30951 GCA_025762735.1 Platanus orientalis
TTAAATTTTTTTTAAAAAGGATAATATATTTTTTAGATATTTTTTTTTTTTTTTTTTGGATAAATGAATGATTTTTTTGCAAAAGAATGAAATAACATACAGGGTAGAACTAATACAATCACAAACTATCACCCTCTAATATCCTGGCCTAGCACTCCCTTTAAACATTTCCCTCAGATTGACTCCCCAGTTAGCTAACTTATCAGCCTCATTTTGTGTTCTTGAAATGTGTTTTAGGGAGATTGGAATGTGTTTTAGGGAGACCTTGAGCTATTTAATTAGATTCTTGATTTCTCACACATAATGGGCCAGCTGCCAAGAGCCCTCCTTTTCCCCAATTCCCCATCTCACAACCATTTTAGAATCACCTTCCACCTCTCCCTCCAAGAGACCGAGCTCCTTCATCCTTTGAAGTCCATGGAGCAATCCAAGTACTTCAGCCTTAGTTGAATCACATATGCCAAGTGGGCCGCTAACCACAAATATAACATCACTATTTGCATCTCTTGCCACACAACCAAAGCCTGTCGGCCCAAGGTTGCCAATTGATGACCCATCAAAGTTTAGTTTCACTTTCCCACAACTTGGCGCAATCCACTTCAAGTTAACCATCCCATTCCTTGGCAGTGAAGAGGAGATGCATGTCACCCATTCCCAAACAAAATCATTGAGATAAAGCTCATTGAATTCCTTAGAAACCTTTAGCCAAAAGCCCACTTCAACAACGATAGAGTCAATCAATTCGGCAGCCCCTCTTATTGTTTTAAAAAATTCTTCTATTCCTTTCTTTCCAACTTCCCCAAAGGATTCCATGGAGCAACACTGCGACCGCCATCTTTTCTCTTTTCCCACTTATACTCCCCTGCCATTGTCACCAATTCCACAGGGTCATTTGGCATTCCCCAAGATATTGATAGAGCCTTCAAAAAATAGGCACAAATGCTCCTCACTAAGTCACAATGAATGAACATATGCCTGCCCGATCCTCCATCTTTGTACACAAGCAACACATTGGTGGGGACAATGCCATATATGGACATCTCTGTTATAGTATGTCTAAAGTGTTTACCCAGTTTAACGATACCAACTAACTGAATGCTTGGACTCGAGGGGGAGTCAAAGAAACCCATATTTTGCGAGATGGAAAGGGTGGGGCTGAGGATGTATCATTAGATATGACCTAGAAGAGGGATTTAGATGAGAAAGATCCATTGGGGAAAGGGCTCCATATCCTAGTGTCATGATCTGAGCTAGAGAAGTATGTCTCCTTGATATGTTCCATGAGGTCACCAAGTATAGGTAATTCCCAGCCATTTAGATCACAGGAGAAGTTTAAATTCCAAGTTACCACAGATAGAAAAAGATCGGCAACATTTCATAACCTAATCCGTGTACCATTACCCACATCAAAACAGGTATGAGAAAAGAATAGGGGAGCAATTTGGATGAATTTTTTCCATAAAACCGAGGTGGGCCGAGGGAGGACTTGGTTGCAATCCCATCCGTTTGCATCCTGCCAATACTTACTCTAAATGATGGGTTGCCAAAGACAGCCCCTTTCGTAGCAAACCTCCAAAGCCATTTCCCCATCAATGCCATGTTTCTTTCCTTAATCTTCCCAATTCCAAGCCCACCCCATTCTCCTTTGACCTCATCACCACCTCCCAATTCACAAGATGGTCTCTTTTTTTCCATGTCCTTCCCATAGAAAATCCCTCTGCATCTTTTCAATCTCCTTAGATACTTGGCATCTTAGACAAAGACATGTAATAGACTGGAATATTTGTCAATACTATTTTAATCAATTTAATCCTTCCTCCAGGGGATACATATGACCTCTTCCAACATGCTAATTTCTTTCACACTTTTTCCACCACAGGGTCCCATGAAGATGTAGCATTATATTGCATGCCCAGAGGTAGCCCGAGATATTTCAACGGCCAGGTTCCCACACTGCATCCAATTATGTTTGCCATCTCCAACAGTCTTTGATCCTCAATTTGAATTCCAACCATACACGATTTTGCCAAGATAATTTTAAGCCCAAAGATCATGATGTGGTACTGCCAAGTAGATGGCAGTAGTTTTCCACTGAATATGGGCCCAAACAGCAACTAAACAAGAGGTTTTAACAGTCAAGTTATAGGACAAAACAGCAGCTTATCATATGATGTTTGAAGCTCTATTTAGTACTCAGTTGGGCTCACGGGTAGGCTTAGGCAAGAGAAAACAGAGCTTAGGTAAGAGAAAACAGAAGGCAGATTGCGGACTGAAATAAAAGTAAGGCTAAGGCTGAAATCAGGGACTGATTTATGGGGAAGATTAGGTTCAGATTATCGGACTGATTTGGGGCAGAACAGTAAGTTAAATAGGACTTTATAGGGACTGTTTTAACGAAGTTTTAAAGGGATTAAATCTGGACTGAAATTTAGAGGTTTATAGAGAAGATTTCAAGCTACAGGTGAGTCGTGGGACTCTGTTCAGCAAAGGGTTGGGAACTGATCAGATGCTTAATCAAAGGATCCCAAAGGCTGGTTGGAGAGCAAAACAGTGGTTGCAATAGGGAGGGAACTGCAGATGGGTTAGTGACTGGTTTCTGCAGGGCTGCAGGATGTAAACAATTGGGATTTTAACTTAGGAGATGATACCGGAACTGGGGTTTAGTACTGAGGTTGCCACAAGGACTAAGACAAGGTTTCTTGAGTTTGTAAACATAACAGCAATGGGAGAGAGGAGATTTAGGTATCACACAGGTAAGATGGCGGTGAGGATTTTATATGCCGATCCCTAACCTCTGCCTGCCTCTGCCAATGGTCAAGAGGGCGGAAACATCAGCACAGAAAGTGATTTTCACTTTTTGGGAGAGCGTGTAAAACACTTCTGACGCTGATGAGGCCGCCCCTTGACTTAGGCATTTTTGTATGCCGAGCGTAGAAAAGCCTTGCCGGTTAGATGAGGACATGGGTTTCATGATGAAAAAAAAACAGAAAGGAGAATGGAATCTCAGCTGCCACAGGGTGTAGGATAGGTTATGCTTAGGTTTTCTTGAGTGAAATTAGAAGGAGAAGGGGAGATAGGGTGGCCACAGGTTGCAAGGATGAGGAGAGAAGGGTTAGATTGTGGATATTGGAGGTTCTTAATGATTCTGGGTTAGAATCTATGGGAAAAGGGATGAATAAATTCTAATTTCAGATTTGGAATCAAAGAAACCTAATCAAGATTGAATCTTGTAGGTTCTAGATGGTATCTTGATAGTTCTTTAAATAATACTCAATAACAGCAAACAATTTTTAAAGAAATCAGCAAAAAATCTAGATAAACAAGAAAAGAAGAAAGCAAGAAAGAAGAAAGAAGAGAACTCGTGGGAGAAAAGAGAGAGATTCAAGAGTAGACAAGAAAGAGAAAAGGGACGAGAGGGATACCTGTCCAGTCGTGGACTCCACAACACAATTCTTTATTCAAAATGTCCAAAACTAATTACAACCTACGAGACTTCTCTATTTATACTTGACTCCAAAGACTCCTAATACCTTTAGGACTCCTACTCCCTAAACAACAAGGCTGCTGAACAACCCTCTTTTACCACTTATTTTAACTTCAAATAAAACCCAAATAACTCCCTAATTACTTCTAAGACCCTAAACTTTCCAGTATAAAAAAACCTTTTATTCTAAAACTCTAAATTAAACCCAGAACAACCCTAAGTGTCTGGAAAAAACCTGATGAGGACATGGGAGACAAGGTGGGACCCACACATGGGCCTAGTGGGGTCCACACATGAGGACCGTGGTGGGGTACGTGGGAGACACATGGAAGAGTACCTTGGCTACAGCATATGAGGTCCTTAGTATACTAGTAGGGTCATTTGGTAGAGTAGTTTTATGTTTTACTTAGTTAATTTTCAGTTTAGGTGTTTAGGACGTAAAGGTCATTTTCATTATTGTTTTGGGTATTTTTGAATTGGTCTTTTAAATAGAGTTTTATAAGGAGGAAGCACCCCACGCGATTTAGTTGGGAGAGGAAACAATGTGGCTGACATGTGGGAGGATCGTTTTAAAAGTTTTGGGTTTATAACATAGCCCTAATCCTTGTAATTGATTTTTTTTTCGATAATTAATCCTTGTAATTGATTTGACGATAAATAATAAAGAATTTTGGCTCTTATTTTGCTGCTAGTTCCATACGGCTGCGAGTTCTCCTACAAGCTTTGTGTTATGGCTTGTGCTTGATTGGCTTGTGCTTGATTGGTGATGATCAAGCATATGAATTGGTGATTTCTCACAGGTACAACCATCTATATTCTTCTTCTTCTTCTCCATCACCCTTTTTGGTTTTCATCATCACCCAGAAAATTATATTCCATTACTTTCCCTTTCCTCCATATTCATCACACACATCCCATACCCCCTCCAAAGCAACCGGCCACCCCATAACCCATTCTCATGGTTTTTCCTTTGATATTATGTCATAATCATCATCATCTAAACCCTATTACCCTGCCAAACCCATTCGGACACCCCTAAAACCATAACCTTTAAGGAAAACCCATCATCACCCATTATTCCTTGCTGCCCAGATTTTTCCAGCAGCCCACGTGTTGTGATATCTTCAATTTCCCTTTATAAATCACCTATTACATCATGTGACTACCTTAGAACTATTTGTTCTAGTGTTTTGTATCTAATTACATGGCTGTGTGATGAATTCTGCACTTTAAGTGTTTGACTAAATGTCCAAGCATGGCTGAGCTGACTTTTCCTCATGATATTTGCTGATGATTGATGGGTTACATTAACTCAGAGATTGCTCACCTGAGTGCATGCTGCAGGGCATTTTTTTCCAGTCCATTAACTAGTATAAGGGTTGTGGAATTTTATATGCTCACAGGGTGTTCGACAGAAGACTTGAATGTGTGCTACAACAATTTTGGATTGTCTCTCTTTTGTACAACATCAAATTTAGTATCATCGCCAGGTTCCAATTAGTTGGAGTCCTAGGGAGTATTAAGGAAGATCTCTTATATCAAGTTACAAGTGATCATAGAGGATTCACTTGTTAATCAATCACATCAGCTGGCTTCATATATTCAGAGGTGTTAGAAACAATGTATCTACTTGCTGATTTTAGAAGTTGTGTGTACTGGTATGTCTTAGACCCATAAACTCTTTGCATGACTGTTATTTTCTTCCTACCTGAGCCTATTCCTTTTTGTATACCTTGCTGTCCAACATGATCTTATTCTAAACAGCCTATTTTGAGACTGACCCTGATCCTAGTTAAAAAATTTATCAGTCCATACATAACCTGTTAAGTCATATGTAATATGTTTGTCAATCCTATGGTCAAAACTCCCATTTAATTTGTATAAGTCCTGTAAGTATCCATGCCATGTCAAGAGCAATACTACAAGTGAAGATACCCAAGTGGACCAAAGACTTGAAGCCCAAAGAAGGAAGAATGCCTCAAGAATTCCGAAGTTTCAAAGGTATAATTCATGCATGCATCATGGGAGGTTTTGAGTGTGAGTGGACCAAAATACACATCACATCATGCATGAGACCATCTCAAAAAACCCAAGGTAAAATCCCAAGAGAGGGACCATTAAAAGGCCAAACAAAAGTGCAGAAAACTAGCTCCCTAATCGATTACCAGATTGGTAATCGGTAACAACCCTAATCGATTACCAACTTGGTAATCGATTACAAGTGTAATCGGTTACACAATGTGTAATCAATTATGGCCTAGGCTGAGACCACAAAAATGAGTCCCGAACACCCCACCCCATGTTTGTAATCGATTACAACATTAATTGCAATTTCTCATATTTTTGCAACTCATGTGTCTAATACTAGATCTCGTAATCGATTACAAGTGCGCAGAAAATAAAAAAATAACCCCGTTTTGAAATTGTGGTTTAGATGACTTACCCATTTTAAAATATTGCAATCCAACATTGGAGAGGGGTCAATGACTCCTATAAGAGGAAAACTTTCCCTTTAGCGCAATGACTTCAAGCATCTTAAAGAGAGTTGAAACCCTTGTCAAAAGGGAGCCTTTTCCTTGATAAACCTTCCTCTCTCACTGTTTTGAGCTGAAAAAACCATCTCCCTAGTTGAAAAACTACTCTCTAACTACTCTTCTACTCTTCCAAGCTTCCATCTAAAGAGAAGAGACTTGTGTGGGTTGTCCCTAGAGGAAACCCTTGTTTGGCTAAGTTTAAGAGTCAAGGCTTGAAATAGTGTGGGTGAACTAAGGTATACTAGCTCTACAATGAGCACTCCCACTTTGTGAAAATAGAAACATCAACCAACTTGTGATAATATTTGCTTTCTTTTGTATTCATATGTATATTTATCTTGTTTTGCTTCTGCCAAAGACACCGAAAGCTCACACTCGCCAAAGACACCGAGTGTATTGAATAGTTTGCTAAAGGCAAGTAGTGTAGGTTTTGTATGTTTTTGACCTAGATTGTATTAGGCAATCTAAATAAAATATACCTAAGCTCGGAGGTGAGCTTTAGAAGAGTGGACGTAGGTCATCATGCCAAACCACTATAAATCTTTTGTTGTGGATTGATTGTGTGATTGTTTGTCTCTTTACTTCTATGCTTATTGCAACTCTTGCACATCACCTATTTGATAAAACACTTGAGTATACACTTTATAGCACACACACTTGGGTTAATAAAATATTTTTAAATCCTATTCACCCCCCCCCCCTCTCTAGGATCAACCTACTAGGTATTACATAATCTTTGCTGTATGGCCTGTTTCTTGATCCACAGTCCTAATACATCCTGCTGTTTCAGCCCTAGTTCTATTCCCCCAATGTTTCACCCACTTAAATCCCCATAATGTCCTTCTTGATATGTTACTGTTTAACCTTAAAACAGAACCTGTCTTGACACTTGTTTAACCTTTGTTTGAGCCATAACTTCATTTCTTTACCTTGCTGTTTTGAACCCATATTTGCTGATATCATGTGGGTTGCATCATATTTGGAGGTTGCTATTGAGTGGATTATGCTTGCCTATAAGTTGTTTGATATAATGTTTAAGAGCTGGTTGAAGTGACTTATTTGAGGCTATTGGCTACTGGTTGATGGGAATCCATTACATTAGGGGTTGATTGCTTTCCCATTGCTGCTGTTCAAATTTTCAAAAGGTCTACACAAGTCTCACATGAAGATATTGCTCGCTCAGGTGTTTATTGTTGTGCAAGTTCCTACAGTCATTACAGGAGTAAATTGTTGGATAGCTCACGGTGGGACTAATACCTTCCTTTTAGAGAATTTGGTGTGCTGCTGGTAGTTGATTCCACAAGAAGTGCGGATTACAAGGAGTATTCAGCCTTGAGATTGCTTACCCTCAACTTGAAAATGGACTGATTTGAGTATTAGCGTATGGTGTTTGCTGCTGTCCATTGATATCAGTGGGTGTTAAGGAGGGCCTTCTCAGCTAGATGATGTAAAGACTCATGGGTTATACAGTCAAGTATCCATTTATTTTTCCTTATGACAAGCACATTGTGGTCATACTTAGTGACCAATATGAGAAAAATGATATTTCATATGACATGGTTGAGAGGCTTGCTACACATCCTAAGACAGGATCATTTTGTTATCGTAGGGATGGTCTCTTTGTTGTCTAATTCGGGAATGGAAGAGACTACATTGATAGTGCTAAATGTTGCTTGTATGAGCCCAAATCAAAGGATTACCAAATAAGCTTAGGAAAGAAGTGGTTGAAAAAAGAAAGGCTACTTTCAATTAAACCATTAGTATACTATGGATTTGTGATTGGGGAATCTACTATAACTTCTGAGTAAGGTCTCTTGATTTGGTACAAACTATTTAAGAATTGACAAAGAAGATTCTAGCATACCTTAGCAAGTGTCAACATGAGAAACAAAAGAAAAGTGAAGAGGTTGATGGTTCTAAGTCTGAGGTTGTAGAGCATGAAGTTGAAATACAGGTTATGGAAGAAAAGTATGAGGTGGAAGTTCAAGAAAGTGAAATCAAGACCACAGATGAAGACATTAGTGTGGAAGAGGCGGATGTGAGTGGTGATGATCAATTTGATGAGCTAGTGGAGATTACAGATAAGTGTTACCTTCTCCAGTTAGTGATTCACTACCGGATGAGGTTCTAATTCTAGTTCTAGTTCAGGGGGAGATTTAGCCCATCTGTACCAACACATCAATCCATGATTTTGTGATGATTTCTGAGATTGTTGCGTCAATTCATGTTCAACTAGACGAGTATTATGAAATTTTCTCGCAATCAGATAGTTCTCAAAGGATAGATGAGCTATGTTATAGAGTCCTTCCCATGGCAGATGTTAACAAACTGACCGTATTACATGACAACTTGATCGTGGGGAGATTTAGCATATGGTTATATGGTTCAAGCTTCCTAATGTTGTTCCTTTCCCTTCACAAAACTCAAGGTCTAGTTTTTTCGAACAAGGGGCGTTTGATGAGGACATGGAAGACAAGGTGGGACCCACACATGGGCCTAGTGGGGTCCACATGTGAGGACCATGGTGGGGTACATGGGAGACACATGGAAGAGTACCTTGGCTACATCATATGAGGTCCTTAGTATACTAGTAGGGTCATTTATTAAAGTATTTTTATGTTTTACTCAGTTAATTTTCAGTTTAGGTGTTCATCAGGACATAAAGGTCATTTTCATTATTGTTTTAGGTATTTTTGAATTGGTCTTCTAAATAGAGTTTTATAGGTGGGAAACACCCCATATGATTTAGCTAGCCTAGGAGAGAAAACAATGTGGTTGACAAGTGGTAGGGTTGTTTTAGAAGTTTTGGGGTTTATTAGGTAACCCTAACCCTTGTAATTGATTTGATGATGAATAATAAGAAGCTTAGCTCTTATTTTGCTGCTAGCTCCATATGGCTACAAGTTCTCCCACAAGCTTTGTGCCAAGGCTTGTGCTTGATTGGTGACGATCAAGCATGTGAGTTGGTGATTTCTCACAAGTACAACCATCTATCTTCTTCCTCTCTTCTTCTTCTTCTACATCACCTTTTCTGGTTTTCATCATTAACCCTTGCTGTCCTACACCCAGAAAATTCCATTCCATCACTTTTCCTTTTCCCATCTTCATCACACACATCCCATACCTCCAAAGCAACCGGCCACCCCATAACCCATTCTCATGGCTTTTCCTTTTGATATTACATCATAATCATCATCATCTAAACCCTACCACCCTGCAAAACCCATTCAGACACCCCTAAAACCATAATCTTTAAGGAAAACCCATCATCACCCATTATTACTTGCTGCCCAGATTTTTCTGGCAGCCCATGTAATGTATTGTGATATCTTCAATTTCCCATTATAAAATCACCTATTACATCATGTGGCTACCTTAGAACTCTTTGTTCTAGTGTTTTGTATCTAATTACATGACGGGGTGAGGAATTCTGCACTTTTAAGTGTTTGACTAAATGTCCAAGTGTTGCTGAGCTCACTTTTCCTTGTGATATTTATTGATGATTGATGGGTTACATTAACTCAAAGATTTCTTACCTGAGTGCATGCTGCTGGGCATTTTTTTTCCCGTCCCTTAACTAGTAAAACGGCTGTGAGATTTTATATGCTCATAGGGTGTTTGATAAAAGTCTTGAATGTATGCTACAACAATTTTGGATTGTTTCTCTTTTGTACAACATCACAACCCTAAAATAAATAAAAGCCCAAAATAAGAAATAGAAACAACCCTAAAATTAAAATAAACCCTATAGAAACTTCCAAGGCCCCTTCCGGCTTGGTTTGGGCTTAGGTCTCCAAAGAGGATAGGCCCATTCTAGCTAATTCAGGGCTGCTGCATCAGATCACCTCAAAAATCTTCAAATAAATCCCCATATTTCTAATATTCTCCTCCTCGGCTTTCATGAATAGCGTCATCAGCATACTATAAATGAGAAACCATCGCCCTGTTGTCTCCCATATAAAATCCCTCAACAAAATGTTTTCGTTCCACCTTCCTTAGAATTGCACTGAAACTATCCACCACGATTGAGAATAGGAATGGGGATAGTGGATCTCCTTGCCTTAACCCCCTTGAGGATGTGAAGAATCCTTTAGATGTTCCATTGATGAGAATCGAAAAACACGGGTCTTTTATGCATCCTTCCATCCAATCCACCTCACACCAAAACCTTTCTTCTTGAGGACCCAAAAAATAAAATCCCAATCCACCCTATCATATGTTTTTTCCATATCAAGCCTGCATACCACCCCTTGCTCCCTGACCTTTCTCCTGAAATCCACACTCATTTGCAATGAGAATACCGTCCATACATAATTTGTCCATACACTCATTTGCAATGAGAATATTGTCCACATTCTCCTTTGAATAAATGTCTGAAAATAAATAAACAGTTGTGTCGGCAATCACCTCGAAATTTTCCTCCTCCACTCCATGGATTGATAGACTGATAGTCGAGGGATGAGGTTTTTTCTTTTTCTTCCATTGGCTACTTTATGGAAATAGCTAGTGTTACCATCCCCTTCTTTCAACCATTTACACTTGGTCTTTTGATGCCAGAACACCTCCTTAGATTTAAGGATAATTTCAATTTCTACCATGCTCATAATCCTCCTATTAATCCACTCCTCCGATAAGGTCCCTTCTTCCTCCAACTTACAGTCTATGCTTTGTATGTCATTCCATATCCTATTTTTTTATTCTTGGATTTTCCCAAAAGTAGACTTCTTCCATTCCTTTAACCGCTTCTTAACATGTTGCAATTTCCTCATAAATCCAACCCCACCACTTTCCCATCCTTCACATTCCTGCCACCAAATATCAATTAAACGTTTATAAGCTGGATAATTGGGTCCACATATTCTCAAACCAGAATGGCTTGGGACCGTAATTTGCTTGGGTAGTATTCAACATGATAGACCAATGTTCAAATGCTATTTTCGGCAACGCCTCTTGATAGTATTGTGGATATACCTCCTCCCAATCTCCTGATACCAAAAATCTATTAACGGCATTGGAGGGGAGGCACCTATCCATTTGTCCAAGTATATTTAGTGTTTAACATAGGGCTGTCCCTAAGTTCACACCGTTGAACAAACTCCTCAAAATCCCTCATACTTCCAGTTATGAGACCACCAGTGTTCTTATGCATGAATCGTATTACATCAAAGTCCCCTCCAATTGCCCATGGACCTATCCATCGCTCTCTTACACTAATAAGTTCTTCCCATAGTTTTTCTCTGTTTGTCATTGTTGCTGGCCCATATATCCCTGTGAATAACCATTCAACCCCCAAACTGTGATCTTTTACTTGAATTGATACCGTAAATTTTCCAATAATCTCCTCCGTCTTGCCCACTGTTACAGGATTCTATACACATACTATGCCTCCCACTCGTCCCACTACCGGTAAACCACACCACTCCAATAGCTCCTTTCTAACTGAGCTGTGAATTATTCTAGAGTTGAGCTCTTCTTTCTTTGTTTCTTGGAGCACCACCACATCTGGTCCAATTTTTTCCATGCATTCTTTTACCAACCTTCGCTTACTATACCCTCCAAGCCCCCTGATATTCCATGAGATAATCTTCATTGCTTAACCTTTGGATGTCCCCCTTGCACCCCTCTTGCAGCTATCCTCAATGCCACAAACGCCTCCATCTTTCATCTCCCAAGCCAAAATTTTCAGCTCTCTTTGGCCTTACCCATCTTCTTGATTTCATCATGTGAACATTTCCCAACCACCTTAAAATACTTAGATATTTTCACCTCCTGCTCATTCTGATCTATCACTCTGAATCCCAATCAAGTAGTCATAACATCCACATCTTCTTCCCCACAATCAGGCCCTGGCATAATCCCCCCTCCCCCCTTGTGTTCTGTTCACCTTTTTCCCTACCTCTACAGATATCAGTATCCTCCTGATCCCCCTTTCTCTGGCAATCCATCATTCCAATAGCTGCTGAGATAGGATTTGAACCTGCAGGGAAATTGGTACAAGGAACGAAAGACACATTTACAGAAAGAGGGGAATTCAAATCAGAACTCATACCTTGATGTAGTACAAATGGCTGAGGGGATGAAGAGGAAGGGTTCTAGACTGAATTTTGGGACATATGCTCTAATGACTCCCCCATGTTCAGCAGTAGTTTATTGTACCCCTTCATTGATATTTGGTTCTTGAGACGATGAGTAGCTTACCAGCAGCAATTGATCCTTTGTGTCGCACATCCATTGGATGTCTGAGATCACTGCATCAATGGCTTCAGGCTTACTATCCCTTTCTTCCTCCAACATATACTCCTCATCAGAATCTATCGCCAATTAGTATCCAGTTCCCACTTGTCATCCAACTGCACCTTCCCCTTCCCATGCATCCCGAGGCGTGCTGAATTGATTATCATCAATAGCATGGGGGTTGCCATCTTCTTCAACCCATCCACCTCCCATCCTCTACGCCTATCTTCCCTCGATCCTGGCATTCAGGTGATTTAAATTCATCTCCCTTCTTGCAATTGTTCGGCCCATGTCCATTAATGGGTGAAGTTGTTGAAACTTCCCAATCATCAAAGAGATTCCAATCCAAATTCCTTGCACCCTGTGTACATCCAAAGCCACAGTGAGGAGAGCGATTGTCACAGGCTTCGATAACACCACACCTCCAATCAACCATTCCATCCATCGGTTGTCGCAGTTCACACTCCCATGTTCCAGCCACTATTCCGTCAACCTCACAGCGATACCCAATCAATACATCAGGATTGATTCTTTGGCCCACCACCTATAGAGTTGTGCTTCCCAAATCCCTACTCCAGTCGCCAGTTCCGGTTGATGAAGGCTCTTTATGTGCAAAGGGGGTGTGGTTGATTTTAGGGTTTGGGTCCTTCAATCCATCTTTACAGACCCATTGTTTAGTTGGGCTGGGCCCCCTTTTTCTGAAGTCTTCCTATGGTTCATGGGCTTGGTCTGACCCAATAGCATTGGCCTTCGTGGGATTTTAGGTGGACCCAAATTCAAAATTTGAAGGTTGAATAGCACGCCCAATCTTTTGATTCCCGCCCACTCAATCTTAAAGTGAAAAAGCAATGGAATAGGGGAGAGAAAGTAGAAAGAGAAGTAGGGATGAAGGAGAGAAATTGGAAGGGATATAGAAAGTTGAGAGTGAATCTATATACAATAAAATAATGGGTTGTGGGTTTATCGTGTGATGGTTTTGAGAGAGAAACTCAAGATTTTTAGGTTGATTGAGAAATGACATCAAAGTAGAGAATGCGATTCGGCAATGAAGTCTGATGAAGGTAAGCTACTTAGGAATGAGTTGAAAAAGTTGCAATGTGGTGTCAATTATGAGAAAAGAATTTGATGGTATGGTGAGGGAAGTGGTAGAAAGGGGAAAGGGGTGTCAAGAACATGATATTATGTATTTAAAAATTTTACCTAGGAACATGCGTGGATTGGGTAACAAGGATAAGAGAACTAGTATTTTCCATGGCTTTCAATGGTCAAGGATGTGTGGGGTTCAAGGCCTTTTGGTTGGCTGGTGGTTCCGTCTTGGGTTGCTTCTAGAGGTATTCTTTTAATCTGGATTTCCGATCGTATGGAGATTTTAGAGTATGAATTGGGTGCATTTTCTTTGTCTATTCATTGTAAGATAGTGAGTGATGTAAAGGAATGGGACTTTGTTGGGGTGTATGGCCCAAATCAGATTTCGGAGGTGGATTATTTTTTGGAAGAGCTTGATGATGTTAAAGCCCGGTGGGATTTGTCATAGTCTTTTATTTCAATTTGGTTAGATTTCAGCATGAAAGGAAAAGAGAGGTAAAATCAGCCCAATCTATGAGGGTTTCATTGATAGATGGAATTTGATTCATAGGCATTTAAAGGGTGCCAAGTTTATGTGGTCTGATTTTCAAGTTTCTCCTTCTATTAGTAGACTGGATCGATTTTGTGTTGCAATGATTTGGATGATCTATTCTCGGGCATGGTGCAAATTGCCCTTCCTAAACTTACCTCTGATCACACTCTGGTGTTCCTTGAACCTTTTTTGCTTGTTTGGTGGTCATGTTCCTTTTAAATTTGAGATGTGGTTTCAAGCGGATGACTTCATGGAGATTGTTGAAAAGAATGGGATATGATTGCTTATTCTGGTCTGCCCAGTGGTGTCACTGCTCTCAAGTTGAAAGCCTTAAAAGTGTAGGCTTAGGGAGTGGAGAAAATCAAAATTGGGCCTTCAAAGATTTCAAAAATAATTGTCTGGCAAAAATCAAGGTGATTGATGAGGTTGAGGAAGAGTGTGGTTCGTCGAGGGAGGAGATGCTTAGTAGAGATAAGCTGTGACGGGATTTTCAAATTGAAGCCACTAAGAAGGAAATCTATTGGAGACAAAGATTTATGAATAAAAATACTATATATATATATATCATAAAGTGGCCTCTACTCGGAAGAGCAACAATTCAATCATTAGCCTTCAAATTGATGGCATTTGGACTCAAGAGCCTAGCGTTATTAAAGAGGAAATTGTCAATTTTTATACGCAGCTGTACAAGGATGATTTCCCTCATAGACCTCTTCTTGATGGTTTGGAGTTTGATACTATTTCTCCTCAAGAGTCTGATCTTTTAGAGAGACCCTTTCTTGAAGATGAAGTCTTTAATACCCTTAAAGAGATGAAAGGGGATAACGCTCTGGGTCCAAAAGGTTTTTCCATTTCCCTCTTTCATAAATGTTGGAGAATTGTCAAAAAGGATCTCATGAAAGTGTTTGAGGAGTTTCATCATGGTGAGGAGCTTTATCAGCATATAAATAACACTTTCATTGCCTTAATTCCCAAAAAGACTAATGCAAAGAGTTAAAAGATTATTGTCCTATAAGCCTCCTTAATAGTGTCTACAAGATAATTTCAAAAGTGCTCACAGTGAGACTTAAACTGGTTATGAAAGGAATTATCTCAGACCCTCAAGGGGCTTTTGTGGCGCGCCAGCAAATTTTGGATGGTGTTCTTATTGCCAATTAATGTGTGGATGAGACTCTAAAGAAGGGTATGAAAGGGGTTTTGTTCAAGCTTAATTTGGAGAAAGCATTTGATCATGTTAATTGGAACTTTCTCGATTATATGTTGGGAAGGATGGGTTCCGGGGATAGATGGAGGAATTGAATGATTTCTTGTGTTATATCTCTTTCTATGAATTAATCAATGGAATTTTTGAAGGTTTTTTTCCGTAGTTTGAGATGTTTGAGGCAAGGGGACCCTCTCTCTCCTTTATTGATGACGGATGATTGTTATGGTAACGGAAGCTTCAAGTAGACTGATTAAGAGAGAGGAGAATGGTTTTATCTTAGGCTTTGTGGTAGGTAATAATAATGTTGCAATCTCTCACCTTCAATATGTTGATGATACAATGAATTTTTATGAAGCTGAGTTTAGACAGTTAAGTTATTTGAGATGTTTCCTCAAATGCTTTGAAGTGGTGTCGGGTTTAAAGGTCTAAGAGTGAGATATTTCAAGTTGGGGATATTAGTAATTTTCAATCTTTGGCTAACATTTTGGTATGTAAAATTAGAAATTAGCCTTCCTCCTATCTTAGTCTTCCTTTGGGAGATAAATTCAAATCAAAATTGGTTTGGAAGCCAAGAGATTGGACTCTTGGAAAAAACCCCTTCTTTCTTCTTTTTTTTCTTAGAGTTAAAATGAGACTTTATTGAAAGGAAAGAAAGCAAATAAGGACAGACTTCACCAAGTAGATGAAGAAAGGAAAGGATACAACCAAGCAAGCAAAAGAAAAAAAACCAACAACAAAAAGGAAATTACAACTCCTCGTACCATAGGGATTGCCAATCCGACTCCTCAAAATCCTCTCTAATGGAAACCAAATCAAATAATAGCTTAAGGATAGTAACCAAATCTCGACATGTGATCTTGACTTATCTTTAAAAATCCTAGCATTTCTTTCCAGCCAAAGAATTCAACAAATGGCACTAGGAAGAACCTGCCAAATAACAGAAGGGAAACCATCTAACTCGTTAATCCTCCAGCACATAATGACATCCTAGAAGCAGTGAGGGAAGGACCAATAAACTTTAAGGTTAGAGAGAAAGAAACCCCATATCCTATAAGCCATGGAGCAATGCACAAAAAGATGATTTACTGATTCCTCCTCTTCCCTATATAACATACACATGTTAGTCAAATTCCAACTTCTGCTTGCAAGTGGTCAAGGGTAAGGATTTTATTCAAATAACTGTTCCAAATGAAAAATGAGATTTTGTAAGGGATACCTGGGATCCAAATGAATTTGTGGGGGAAATACTCACTTGGCTGATTCACAAGCTTCCGATACAGGGATTTGGCTATAAAGTTACCTTTGCTATTTATAATCCACTCCCAAGAGTCCCGCTTAGAGGTATCAGGTTTAAGCTCCTCCAATACACTAAGAAGACTGACCATCTCCTCAACTTCCCAATCAAAAAGATTACGCTTAAAAATAGGGCACCAAATATTACTCTCGAAATCAAACATCTTGGCTATAGATAAATGTCTATTGGAGGCCTACAAAAAGAGGGTGTTGAACCTATCTTTGAGAGGGGCATCCCCCACCCAAACATCCTCCCAGAACTTAATCTTTGTCCCCGACCCCAACTTGAACCTAATAAAACTCCAAAAAAACGTCGTCATCTTTTAGATAGACTTCCAAAGCCCACACCCATGTCTAGCCCAAACCTCGTTAGATCTCCACACATTAAGCACACCAAATCTAGCCGCCACCACCACCATTCTTCAAAAACTATCTCTCTCAATCCCAAAACGCCACAACCATTTAGCAAGGAGCGCACGGTTATGATGCCTCACCTGTCTAATCCCCAAACCACCGGACATAACCAGCCTACAGATCATCTTCCAGTCCACTAGATGAAAATGATGACAATCAGCGGAATCATTCCATAGAAAATTTCTAAAGATAGACTCAATTTTCAAGGCCACAGAAACAAAGATTGTAAAAAGGGAGAGAAGATAGTTGGGAATGGACATCAAGGTAGCCTTAATCAAAGTCGCTTTGCCACCTTTCGAAAGGAGGGCTTTCCACATGTCCAATATACCAGAAATTCTCTCAATAACCGGATTCCAGACCACCTTGGATTTAAACCCTATACCCAAAGGCATACCCAGGTAAGAGGAAGGCAAAGTACCAATCTTACAACCCAACACCCAAGCTAAATTCTCCAAATCCCTAACCTCCCCAATTTGGAAGATCTCACTCTTGGCTAAATTAATTCTCAAATCCGAGACAACCTCAAAGCATCGGAGGATGCATCTTAAATACCCAATTTGCCTAACATCCACCTCACAAAAAATCATGGTGTCATCCGCAAATTGGAGATGGGAAACCGTCACACTCCCATCACCCACAGAAAAGCCTGAAATGAATCTCATTTCCGCTTTTTTAATCATTCTACTAAACAACTTAGCCACCATGATAAAAAGAAAGGGGGAAAGAGGGTCGTCTTGCCTCAAGCCCCTAGAATTCCTAAAGAAACCCACCGGGGAACCATTCATAAGGACCGAGAAAGAGACAGACCTAATACAAAAATGGATCCAACTTCTCCATTTTGCCCCAAAGCCCATTCTTAACAAGATGTATTACAAAAAGTTTCAATTGATCCAATTATAAGCCTTTTCCATGTCTAGCTTACACATCACTCCATTTCTGTCAGAATATCTTCTATCCTCAATGCACTCATTGGCAATGAGCACACTATCCAAAATTTGCCTACCTTTAAAAAAGGCTCTTTAACATTGCGAGATAATACTTTTCATGACCACTCTCAACCTTAACATCTAACACTTTGGAAATAATTTTATACACACTATTGAGGAGGCTAATAGGCTTAAAATCTTTAAGATTATTGGCATTCCTTGTCTTAGGGATCAGGGTTATAAAAGTATTATTAAGGTGCTCATAAAATTCCTCCAACCAATAAAACTCATCAAACACTTTTATCAAGTCACCCTTAATATCCCAACACTTTTGGAAGAAAGAGAGAAAAACCATCCTGGTCAGGCGCTTTATCACCTCTCATAATTGATCCCACATTCAAGTTTACGCAGCTCACTTTTTAATCTCTACTTTCTACAGATTTAGAACCCCTGGCTCCATTCACGCCCCGACAATTCTTCTCAATCAATCTAAAGAGATTCATAGTTTCCTCTTCCAAACCTTCAAAGCTCATCCCTAAGAAGGGGCCAAACTTCTCAACCTTCCCAATCACCCAGTCAGAAATGCAACCCTCATCTCTATCTTCAATCCCTTTCAACAAAAGTTTATCCCCAACCCAAGACTTAACAGGCATCACAAAACTCGAGACATCCCCATAGTTCACCAGTTGATCAAACATACCCTCCTTCCTATCCTCAGCAGCCAAGGAATAATGGCTAATGGGCTATCCCCAGCCTCCACAATATCCTTGTCAAAAATGGGAATCAACTGTTTAGAATAGTCCCCTATACAATCATTAAAGGCTGGCACAACAAGCAACACATCCTGGATAAAATCCTTACCCCCAACCACACAATAATTCCTACAAAGATCCAAAGCAGAAACAAAGGTAGAAGAATAAAATTTGGAAAACATTTGAGACTGACCTATCAGTTGAACATGTTGGAGGAGAAATCTCGCAAATTCACTTTTCAGGATTTGCTCAAGCTTCAATAGACAAGAAATCTCAACCCCACTCCCCTTACCAGAATTGGCAGGTCCATTGCTCACCACCATAGGAGACTTCAAGGCAAGGAGCAAAGAAGAGGAAGATCGACACCCCTCCACCATTTCACTGGGCCTCGTCTCCTGACACTGTGGGACATGACTGGAGGAGGAATGCAGGTCCCCATTAATCAAAACCCCAATAGGATCAGAAGAATCCAATCCTGATCGAACAGCCATCTCCTGCGAACACACCTCACTATCTTCCAAATGCCCAAAAACAATACCCAGAAGGTCAACCATTGGATTAGAACAAACCACCAGCGACGGTTTCTTAGAAACCTACTTCACAACACCATCATCAATTGTGGAAGGGATCCGAACATCCTCAAAAGAATCCCTCAACTAGGTGACACAACCACAACATCCACCAGCTTCGAACACGAACCATCCTCATAAAGGTCGGTGTCTGGATTAGAGTCACACACTCTTGAGCAGATGAAGAGATCTTGCCCTTCGTCCCGCTCTTCCAAGATCGCAATGGAAGGAGGAGAAGGGGACAACGATGATCGGGCCTCCCCAATAATCCGGTTGCAAGAAGAGGACACGATTTGTGATGAAGAAGAGAAAGGGAGAGAGTATGAATCCTTCCTTCTCCAAACCTGGGCATTAACAGCATCCCGAGCGGGGATTGATGAGTGCAAAGGAGGATCGTCCAAGGTAACCTTAGATAAACCCCCAAAACAGGCCCTATCCCCACCCGTGACCTGACCCAATGGGCCTCAACACCAGATCCAAGGAAACCCCTGGGTCATGGGCTCCAACAGGGGAAAAGCCCAGGGATTTCACGTGACCATTTCCATTTTTGTCCAGATGAAGAGTCGAAAATTTGTTATACGTTTTATAATTAAGGAAACCCGGTTGAACCATTAAACCACCACCAACCCAATTGTGGACCACCACTAACTCAGCATCCTCGCACTCAACCACGTTTAGACCTTGGGCTTGGGAGATCACCTCCCTGTGAGAGAAAACAGGGCCACCTGTCCCAAGTTGATGGCCATGATTACACCCCCTTTCCATCAAGCCACTAGCTGAAAGGCCGTCAGAACGCACTTCCCCAGCATGCCTGTTCAAATCACCCATCCTCGCAGAGTCTTTCCCACTACCGCACGTCAACACGATAGGGGAAACACCACTTCCCCACTCAATCCCAGCGGCTGCCGATGTACCCAAGGTAGACATCTACAACCTTTCCATCCTCCGGCAAGACTCCATCACCGACTGACCATCCAAGGCCTCCGAATCAAAGAAACCACCGTGACCATCCCTGGATCTCCCCAGTCCAGGACTCCAGGAACATCTCAGCAACAACGGCCAAAAACCTTCCACCCCCAACAGCGAATCACCTTCAATCGTAATACCCACCGGGAAGGTTTAACCCTTATCAACAATAGAGATCAATCGGGGGATAAGGCGGATGTCAGCAATATCCACCTCCAATCTAACCCATCGGAGCTCCTCACAAGCCAACGATCTCTTATCAACCGATCTCAGACCACCACACATTTTTCCGATCTCACCAAACGTCTCGTGTCCAAAGATTCAAGGGTAGGCCCCATACACGAAGCCAATAGCCTTTAGCCAAACAATCAAACCGCAAAGCAAGAAGGTTTGGGGACCATTTTCTAAACTCAAGCACATCTAGTGGGCCACAACAACGACTCCACTCGCAAAGATACAAAGCCACCACAAAAGATGGGCAGATGAACAACGCATGAGTGTCATCCATAGGTAGCCAAACAAGGTCAGCACAATCATTCAAGAAGAACTGAGAACCTACTGCAATCTCCTCCCAGTCGCAATCCAATTTGTTCCGAGAACACACCAAGGTACGAGACCACACTTCCTTCCCAAGATCAGTGATAGGCCTTGGGATGAGGATAGTCCAATCCAGGTTCTTCACTAGAGAATCAAAACTGTTATCATTGGATTCTTTTACACCCTCAACTGCAATAGACTTCAATAAAAGACTGGGCAGCACTGGAAAGCACAAACCAGTTGGAAAGGAGGAAGAAGAGCTTGCAGGAGATCCCCCAAAGTCCCAATGAAGGACATGAGTCACATTAACCCATCCAGAAGTAGTATTTCCCCCCGGAATCGAAATAACAAACTCTTTCCCATTACGATGGATAATTGAAACCTTCAGGAATGGACCAAAAGCATTTAATTTCCCTTTAATGAGAAGAATGCGATTTCCGTCATCCTTTGAGCGAATGGTTGCTCCTAGATCCACCTCCCGACAAGCCTAATCGATAACTTCGATAACTTCACAAAACCAGGGTATGAGGCTTAAGTTGAACCTGACGAACGCAAAAAATGATTTCTGACGCTTCGTGATACACATACACTGGCTATTACCTTCATAATCTAATCTAAATTCAAACGATTTGCGTTCGATTACAATACATTGTCTAACCATTTTCAAACAATTTGCGTTCGATCGCAATATTGCTCAAACGATTTCAGATTGTTTTCTTCTTCCAATTTAACCATATTGACAGATAAACAGAACTTCCCTTCCCCCAGAATCCAAAAACATTCTGCACCTCCCCGGCCCTGCTTTTCAATTCATTGAAGTTTTGCACCTCAAAGGTGAGTTTCTGGGATCTATTCCCAAGCTGAAACGGGTGACTATAGATTAGCCAAAATAAAAAACCCTTCTTTTGAAAGGGTGTAGATTAAATTTGATCAAGAGTGTCCTCGCTAGTGTGCCTAACTATTATCTCTCTTTGTTCAATATCCCGAGGTCAGTGACTAAGAAGATGGAAGCTTGATTTAGGAACTTTCAATGGAATGACTTGGAGGAACATTGGAGGTTTAACTTTTTATGGAATGACTCGGAGGAACATTGGAGGTTTCACTTAATTCATTGGAAGTTGGTTTGTCAGCTTGTGAAAAATGGTGGTTTGGTAATTAGAAATATCATAAGGTACAATCAGGCCCTTCTTGGTAAAACGGTTATGGAGATTTGGAGAGGAAAGAGATAGCTCATGGAAGAAAATTATTATTACAAAGCCTGAGTGTAATTCCATCTGGGAGCCAAATGAGGTCAGAAGTTCCTATGGCATTGGTATTTGGAAGTCAATTATCAAGGGGAAGGAGAAGTTGGATAAATTCATTAAATTTACGGTGGGTTCAGGGAAGGAGGTGCGGTTTTTGGATGATATTTGGTGCGGCAACTCTCCCAATTGAGTAATCATTACATCGAGGACAAGTTGGAAAACTTTATTTACTATTTTAGTTTAGTTTTATGGCTTTTTAATAGAGTTTATAGACTTAGTTTTCTGTTTAGAGTACTTAGGGGCACAATGGAAATTTTCAGTTTTTATAAGGATGCAATTGGGAAATTAGGGAATTTTAGCCCATTTAGGATGTTTGGTCGACAAGGGCAGGCCTTGGCGCATCGGTAAGTAAGGTTGTCAACGGAGCGGATATGAATCAAATATCCCTACATTCGTATTCGTTTGGTTAAAAAAATTTAAAATTCGAATTCGATCCGATATCCGTCTGATTTTTACATATGCCATTTGAATTTGAATTCGTTCGGCTATACAAATATCGGATATTTGGTTCATCTACCACCAAACTAGAAAAAAACCAAAAAAAAAAAATTTGATTGTGTATTAACGGTGTTGAAACCCTATCTAAAACACCATGATATCGATAACCTTGCTGAAACTAAAAATAAGGTTTTTAGATTGAAGGAGATAACAAACACAAGAGAAGAATATGATGAAAATTGAAGAAAAAGAAGATGTAGAGAAAAAGAAGAAAGAAGTACTAATAAAAAGGGAAAACAAATACTTACGGTTGGTGCTATTGTCGTCATTGTTGGAAGTCTGTTGCCATTTCCAATCCACCGCCCCCTTCTTTCTCAATCTCTCCCTTTCCCTCTCTATTCTATGATGGCTCGTAGCTCGCCTTTCTTCCCCATTTAATCTTTACTTTACATTAGGGTTTTGAGTTATGATTGTTATATTCCTATAACACCCTTCTTGAAATGTTATATATTTACAAAGATACCCTTATGAGTTAAGTCTTAAAACGTATCACTTTTTGATCCTTGATATATATTCTTTTAGGTTTGTTGTTGATTGACATTGTTTGGGGGTATGAGGTGTATCAACTGTGATAGTACACCTTCACACTATCATGTAGTGTGTGTATATATATAATACATTAATAATAATATTTAGTTATCAATCATTCAAAATACTAATATTAAAATCTGAATTAAGACTTTGAAAGATTTAAATCTATATCTTAATGAATATTGATATTTTACTATATAAATATGACAATTTTTTTAGATATAATGATAATAAAAATAGATAAAAATTGAAAATGCAAACTATAAAAATTGTGAAAAAATTATGAATTGAATAACTATATATATATATAACGAATATTTTTTCGAAGGGATTTTTTTCGGAGCGGAAATAGGTATTACCAAATTTGATTCGTTTATGATTCGAATATGCACTTTTCGAATCAAATATATTTCGAATCGGATATAGGTGATTCCAAATTTGCTTTTTTCAAATCAAATTCGAATTGGATTCCTCGGATTTCGGATAAAAAATCGGATCATTGACAGCCCTATCAGTAAGGTTGTTCCATTGTGTCTTGGGCATCACAGGTTCAAATCATGGAAACAGCTTCTCTACTTGTAGGGGTAAGGCTGCGTACATTTAACCCTCCCCAAACCCCATAGTGGCAAGAGTGTCATGCACTGGGATAGTGGGACTGCCCTTTTAGGATGTTTGGTCGACCACTACTAGAGTGGGAGACGTTTTATGTTAATTTCCTTATAGTATTTTGATTTCTTTTCCTTATGTAATAAGGCTTATGCCTTTGTTATATAAATAGAGAGAGGGAGGTCATAATTGATGAACCCTATTCAAAGAAAAAAAAAATCCATACATGAAAGCTCTTGCTCTCATCCACAGCCGGCTGGTTGTTTCTCTTCCTTGTTTGCCTAGCCAAGGCCTTGGGTTGGTGATTTCTCAAGGTTGGAAGTTGGTGATTTCTTCTAAAGTAAGACCTATCTATCTTCCTCTTCATCTTCTTCTTCTTCCCTCTTTATTTTCTGTTTTTTTCTTGCTAATCTTCTTGCTACCCCCAATCTACCACAGTCCATAAGCCCTCTTTGCTTCATCTTCTTCATTCTACATCTTCCACAAACCTGCTGGCCACATATTTGCATCCCTACAACTTCTTTCGTTACAACAACCATTCCCACCATCTACTTCTTCTATCGGTTAAGCCTAAAACCCATAAAACCTAAAGAAACTTATTCAAGAATCCCCTGGAAACCTGCCCAGAAATTTTACATCACCTAATCTAAGGCTTTTGAATTGGTTTCATTGTTTTAGATGGAGTATCATATCCCATTACCTGCAGCAGCCATAGGATATCCAACCTGGGAGTTTTGGATTGTCAAAAATATAAATTCACCATCCTTTACCCTTCGGTCAGTCCACTGAAAATCATTCAAGAAACCCATCTCCAAACCAATAAAACTCTGTCCAGGATTTTACGGCAAGTATATCTTGATTTCATAAAGGGATATGCCTCCTAGCCAGTGGAAGATATAGAACCTCCTTACCCACTGTTTTGTTTAACCAAAATCCAAAACCTCTATATTTAAAACTGTACGGCCAGGCTATTTTCTTCCCTTTAGAATTTTTTTTAAAAGAAAGTATTCTTTGGACATCTAGATAAACATAGGACTCTTCCCTCCTATTAAGGTGTATATGTGGGTATTTATGGGCTTGAAATTTGAAGAAAATCAGAAACTTTACATGTTTTAGACTTCATAATTTTCTGTTGAATATTTTGGACCCTCTAAGTGTTTGACAAATTGTGTAAGAGGGATTTTGGCCCTTGGTGCTGCATCAATGGGATTACAACCTTGACTTAAAGACTCCTAATTACACAATGACTCTAAAATAAACTCAACAGATAAATAAAAGATAATGTCTAACATTAAATCCTAATAAAACTCTAATTAAACACTAAATAATCCAGCTCTCTTGATCCATACGATCTCTCTTTGCTGCCACATGTGTGGGTCACACCCACATGTCACATGGGGTCCACTTTAGCCACAATGTTTGCATCATTGGGAGATGAATGAGATTTCTCCTTTATTGGGCCTACTGGACTAAATTTGATGGGTTTCAAATACAAAAAATTTAGGCCTTAAAATTTGGGTATGGGCTATTTTTGTCTCACTTCAGACTGGTTTCCTTTCGCATGGTCAATCCCTTATTACTTGGAGATAGTTGAACTGAATTTCAATGGCTGCTCTGTTCTAAGAACCTTTGGTATAAGTGTAGTGATTAGAGATTGTGACACCGGTCCAACTGCCAAGCCAAAGACTACACAGGTTTATGGAAAGCCCATGAGAAACATAGGGAAGCCCACAGGCTTTTTCCTCATAGGTATTATTGGTATTATAGGTATCCTATGAGATGGTTGCATAGTGGTTGGGTTCCATGTGGATTCTGTACCTTCTATTCATGGTTAAAAAGTACTCTTATTTGTTTAGAGTTAGTATTAGTTGCTTTAAGAGTCTTATTAAGAAAATTAATTTAAGAAAAGTGAATGTCCTAATTCCATCACTTTTCTTTAGGCCTTATTTTCAAGGCTCAAGCTTGCGCATTTGGCATAATTTTGGTGTCATTAGAAAGGTTATGCAATTACTTTTCAACAAGCTGAACTTCATGAATCCAGTGTGATTTGGGAGAGTTATGACCAAAATAATAAAAAAGCGTCTCATGTAATTAGAGAGCAAAATTCCTTGGCTGATAAGTAGGCAAATTGGGGGGTTGGGATTTCTTGTTCATAGGAAGTGAGGTTCCAGTGGGCGTTTGAGTTTCTTATGATTGCTTTGTCTTTGTTGTGGAATTAGTATTCTATAGCTATTTTTAAATAATAAAAAACAATTGTCCATTTTATTTTATTTTTTGATAAATGAAAAAACTTTATTGGAAATGGGGACAAGACGTCCCAAAAAAAGAAACATACAAGCAAAAGAAACCGACCCAACACAAGAATCAACTCCAACTAAGAAATTACACCCAATTATCCCCTTCCAGTCTCTCTTGATAACAGATGGCGATAAAACATCACAATCTTTACATTGAGTGGCCCATAAGAGAATGAGATCTTTAGCCCTTTGATAGACTCTAAAAGAAGGCTCTACATACCCCTCGAAAATCCTTCTATTCCTTTCCAACCATATAAACCAACACACCGCCACGGGAACTAGGCTCCAAATCCATTTTCCCCTTGCTAAAAAGGCCTTACCTTTCAAGGAAAGAAGAAGGGAAAATAAATTTGTCAGAACAACTCACTGCATCCCAAAGTCCCTAAGGATCCCAAACCAAACTTCTCACGCAAAGAGCAGTGCACTAAAGTGTGAGATGTAGACTCCCCATCCACCTTACAAAGACAACAATGATTTATCAAAAAGAGGTCTTTCCTTCTAAGCAAGTCTATAGTCTGAATTCTGCCCAAGGAAGTTGTCCACGTAAAAAATTGAACCTTTGGGGGAACTAGGGGATACCAGATAGCTTTCCACGGGCTTAGAATATTCGCATGTCTACCAAAGAGAATGGCACAAGATCGCACACTAAAACGATCATCAGAAGAAGCTACCCAAACTTTCCTATCATCCTCATCGGGATTAAGAACTACCGAATCGAGTCTTGCCAAGAGAGCCACAATGTCCTAAACTTCCCAATCAAACACTTGCCTCCTAAAAATAGGATGCCACAAAGGAGGATTAGAGCAGAAGTCCAAATAATCCTGAACAAGAGCCTCAGGATCGACTACCAAAGAGAAGACTGAAGGGTATACCCTTTGAAGGGGATTTTCATCACACCATCTATCCTTCCAAAATTTGGTCTTCGCACCATTTCCCAACTCAATCCTCAACCTGCCTTCAAATTCACCAAACAACCTCATAATGCCTTTCCAGGGATTAAGGCCATAAAAACCACGGGAGGGGCAAGGGTCCCCATTTGGAAGGACACCATGACAGGAGGCTACAACCTTTCTCCAAACACTATTCTCTTCTCTCCCAAACCTCTACAACCATTTACAAAGAAGAGCCTTATTCATCACTTCCATTCTACGCAATCCCAAACCCCCTTTAGATTTAGGAGAGCATACTCGGTCCCAAGCCACCAGATGGAGACCCTTATCATTACCTCCCCCTTTCCATAAGAAATCCATTTGAATCTTCTTCATTTGAAGAGCCACTTGAGTAGGAATAACGAAGAGGGAGAAGAAATACACTGGAATGCTAGCCAATGCAGCCTTAATTAAGGTAACTCTCCTGCCCCGAGAGGTGATGAGCTTTCCAACCAGCAAGTTTCTTGCGCATCCTATCCACCACCGGATCCCAAGCACTCCAGTTCTTAAAACAAGTACCTAAAGGGAGCCCCAAATATTGAATAGGGAGAGCACCCACTTGGCACCCAAGATCTGCTGCCAACACCTCAAGATTTGGCACCTCACCAATCCCAATGAGATGACTCTTTGACAGATTCATCCTTGAACCCGACACCGCCTCGAAGCAACGCAGCACACAAGGTTGCCTAAAACTAAGGGAGTCGTATATTAGAGTCTATAAATGTGACAAGAGATTAAAGCAGTTTACTTGGAGTTATATTAGAGTCTATATGAATAATTCTTGATTTTTTAAGAAACTCCCTTGGCTGCACAGGCCTTTATGAGTTTCTTTTGGTTCTTGATTCTTGTTTGGGTTATTTATTCTAGATCTGTTATGTAGAAGAATTCCAAGATCAGCCACTGATCACGACTTATTTATTCCAATATTAAGAATCAGTTTCACGATTGTTTTATCATTCTTAGCTCATCAGATAACCACTCTTGAATTGTTTCCAACATAGCCTATGAACCATAAATCTTTCTTCTTCTATTTTTCTTTTCTTTTCTTGGCAACAGTTTTCCAACAGTCGATCCCAAAACCTTGTGTGAGAAAAAAAAAAAAAACCAAATGCAAACACCAAATGCAACTGCCAAACAACAACCTATTCTAGTGGACCCATACCTGTAGATCCGCATATCTACACACAGCTTTGTTATCAAAGCAAAATCAAATCAAATCCTTGAAGAGCTGAAGTTCCAATATCTACTTGAGTTTAAAAGCTTAATTATTGGGAGTTTATTCAGCAAAAATTTGATGCTGTCAGTAGAAAAATTCTTTTGCATTGGATCATTGATAACAACGAGCAAAAATCAGATTTCTGATGGAAATGGAGAAAAAAAATAGCTTTTTAACAAACACATGAATGGTGGCATAACAGATCTGACACTCAGTTTTCCATATTCTTTGGTATTGGGCATTATTTAACTATAATTTTTGCAAAATTGTGCCAAACGATACATTGGAAGGTTGCTGTATTCTTTTGGGAAAACGGTAGAGATGGAATACTTATGACCTATCTACAACCCAAAAAAGCAAGCTTATACAAAATATGGACCGAGATTTCAGAGAAGTGGAAGGAAGTTGAATCAGATGAAGAAACAAGACATCTTCAGCAAGAAGTTTCTAAAACTCTGTTTTGCAAACCATCGGGGAATGATAAAATAAGCATTATTCCACACTGAGGACTCAATGTACAACAAGTAAGAGAGAAATAGGGGACTAGCATAAGCGCTGCCAAGAACAAATGGTTCATTATCACTTGCCAAAAAAAAAGTTAATTATCATTCACTATGAGGTTTTTTCTTATTCATGTAAAACTCACACAATAAAGACACATAAACATGATAAACGCAAGCACAAATCTTGCATCATGTTCACCCTCCCTCATTACCACAGAGTTCTGAGCTGGCTAACCTTATCCTATAACCACAGTGTTGCTGCTCCACGTATTTTGGGACCCATATCATCGGGTAATAAAATATAACTTCATAAATCAAACTCACACCTTTCTTTCAGGGTTTGAGATCGAAAGAACATTAAGAAGATTCCCAATAAGAGGAATCTGCTTTTCAGATTCTCAGGCTTTTCTTGAAGTGAGCCAATTTACCTGCGATGTTAAAACAAAATTTTGGTGAAGAGTTGTATCAAAGTAACATCGATATTTCGATCTTTTCTTTATTGATTTTTTACCAATATTAAAAAATATATATATTTCGGTTGATTTTTATTTCACATCCCCAAAAAGTAGAGAAACTCCAATAAAATTTAATTCTCTTTGATTTTTATTTAGGCCCCAAACAAGTAGGTAAATTTAAAAAAAAAAAAATCAGAAATTGTAAACCATGCTAAGAGGTTAGTCCACCACATTATGGAGACCTGATTGTTGGCATCCTGGTTGTATATCTCATTCCATTGGATGCCTAGGTCGATAATTTCCATTATAGATGAGTTAGAAAAAGAGGGGATAACTGATGAAGCAGCTCTTTAGTGGATGGAGAAGTCCAAGCCTTAATGGAAGCCAAGACCAAGGTTTTTGAAGAGAACCAAATGATAGAATTGCTACCTACAGTTTTTAGGCTTTAGTTTTAGTGTTTTCTTTATGTTTGAGGAGGGTTTTAGTTGTGGATTTAATGTAAAATAAGGCCATTAGAGCTGAGTTAGAAAGTTGGTAGGGAGTTGGAATTAGTTTAGAAGTAGCTTAAGACTGTTTTTAGATTTTTCATAATTTTTTTTGAATTTTTTTTGGTTTTGGGGGCTGACCGTACAAGGGAGGGGCATTTTGGTCTAATTTCAAGTTTTTTTTATTATAAATAGGTCATAAAGACCTCTTGTACGACAATTTTGATAAAATAGAGTATTGGAATTGCTTCTAAGAGCTACGGTTGGCTGGTTATCCCTCTCAATCTCTCATGGTAAGGTGAGTTCACATATCATTTTCTTTCTTCATTTCCTCTTCCCTAATCATGTATCTTCTTTCTTTAATCTCTTTTTTAAAAGTTTCTATAGAAAAAAAATTTCCCTATCTTTAAATCTTTCTTTTCTACTTTATTTTTATCTTTTTTGGTTATTACACATCACCCATCAGTCTCTTCATTGTTTTCCTCATTGTTCTTCATTCTTTTTGCTAATTTTTCGAAATCTATAAAATTTCCAGCAACACTTATTTTTCTAATTACTCCATCATCAATCTATAAAAAGTTAATTCCCTTTAAACCCAACCATTATTTATCTCCGCAAACCTTTTTACACATTTTCCCCCAATTTTATTGTCTATTTCTAGGTTTCTTGAAAAAATCCCCTTTCTTGAACCCTAAACACATCCTTATCCAACCATACACCCTACCTTTTGATTGCTCTTTTATTTCTTATTTCTTTCATTCCATTAACCTTTATTGTGTTGATTGTTTACCATTTAACCAATTTTTTGAAAGATTTAAGTTTCTTGAATCATTTCTTTAATTTTTTAATTTTCTTTAAAATTTAAAAACTTCTCGTTATGGCTTGGGAATCAATCTTTTGGCTTTAATATTAATTTCTTAGTGTAGGAATATTATTTGCCTAATATCCTACATCACATTTGGTATCAAAGCCAGCTTTCCCAATTAATACTTATTAGTTGGGATCCTTCCAATAAAAGTCTAATAAGTTATTTTGCTTTAGCAACTTCTTCTTGACAATTGGTATCCATTCTAAATATTTTAGGGTTCTTACAAAAAACCTAAAATTTATTTAGGGCCTATTTTAGGTGTTTAAATAATTTTAAAGTGTACCCTAACATTCTTGAATTTTGTCAAAGTCCTTTCTCAAATAATATTAGGGGTACCCTAATATTCTTTTGGGGTTCCTGAAAAGGTTTTCCCTAACCCTGAAATTTCTGAACACCATAAATCTTTGATAGAGGTCCCCAAACATCATGGCTCACACTACAGCTACATTGTTTGCTATGGTTGATGGGCATGAGACAGAGATTTAGACCACCAAACAGGAGTTAATCCAGCTGATGGCTAAAATCGTAGGTTTAAAAACTAAGATAGATACACAGTTTCAGCAAATCATGGCAACCATTAAAGCATTGGGGAAAGAACCAGTACAAGGAGCATGGTCATCTAATTCTACCCCAGGATCAAGCCAACAAAATGAGATTCCCCTTCAGACTGTTTCCCTTAATACACAGCAAGAGATGACAACTCCCAAACAAGAGTCAGTATGCAGAGA
>JAOXJP010035874.1:0-16617 GCA_025762735.1 Platanus orientalis
TGACACACCCTTAGTAATTTGGTCATAACTTTCCCAAATCACTTTAGATTTACGCAATCTTGGTTTCGTTAAAAATGTAACTGAATAACTTGTATATTGACACCAAAATCAAGCCAAAAAGTCAAGTTTTGGCCATAGAAAAATTGGGTCCAAAGTGACAAACGAGATTACAACTAAAAACCCAAAAAAAACAATTCTAACCATGGCACTATTGGCCTTATTATAAGATTACCCACTCCTCACAAAATTTGAATTGACCCCACATAACATGTAAATTTAAATCGTGCCCTCTTATGTACATAAGTCGCATGATGTTGTCCGCAACACTAACATACTTTGATTATCTGAATATACTTTTGTATTTTTAATGAAATATTATTCAAATAATGATATATATTGGAGTAACTTGTGGACATGTTGAGTTGATATATATCCGAATAACTTGCTGACGTTTTGGGTTGATACATATCCAAGTAACTTAAGTTGTTGACATGTTGGGTTTATCAGAAGTTGCTTGGTCTGATACCTCGTGTCTGCATCTAACACAGATGCATCTGTGCTCATGTCATACGAATTGAAAGGAAGAACTGCTCAATATACTTGGAAATGGAAGTGATACGTCTGTACAGTTCTACAGTTTGATTGCCAACTTGGCCATCGGATCAGTCCATATTCTGAAATTATAGCCTGGCTGAACTGAGTTGATTTTTCTGAGTCACCAAAAATTGCTAAAACAACTAGATACAGCTTACCAGTGTTACGTAGTTACGATGTTTAGGCATCAGGTAGCAGACACTTGCAGTTTTCTGGAAGATTCCGCTTCTTTTTTAGAATATTAGTATATTCCATAAATATCCACATCACATATGAAGAAGATCCAGTAACAATTGCTTATGTCTTTCCATGCGAGTTCATACACTCCTTATTAACTCATTCATTGTGTTTCTGTTAGAAATCAAATTTCGCACTATAAACAGTGCTATTGGGTTCTCTCAGGATTATTTAGCTTGATCTTCAATGCAGTGACAGATCATATAAATTGGATAATTTTGAATTTCATTTATTAAAGAAAAAGTTTTGGAATCCATTGTACCATGCTTTCTTTGTAGAGTATATGAGATGTGTAATGTTCCCTGATGATTTTGAATTTATAACTAATTGCAGATGGTTGTTGGCCCTCTTCTTTCCATGATGCATATTTACAGTGTAGCTGAAGAAATGCGAGCAGTTCCTGTAAGCACATTGAATCCACAGAGAATGGCATTGATTGTAGCTGATTTTCTGAAGGTGTGAGCAAACACTAAACTTTCTCAAACATACATCTTTTTCTCTTCAAAGAAGAAATTATTTAACATCTGGTTCTTTCTTTCACTGGAACCAAAACCAGACAGGAAATATAGCAAGCCCCGCAGACTTGAGATACAGGGAAGATCTTTTCTTTCCTGGGAAAGTCATAGAAGATGCTGGGAGCGTGAAGGTGGGCAGGTCTTTACACAAAGTTTTTAAGCCTTCGAAACTTAATGAACTAAGAGAAATATTCCCCGAAGAGAAGTTTCTGCTAAGTTGTGGAAATAAATGGACTGACATGGTGTTGGAGCACAGTGCAACTGGTGAAGATGCATTAAGGGGGTGGTTGGTTGCTGCATATGCGTCAAGAATGGAGAATTCTGGTGATGGACCAAGCAATATAGTCTTACGAGAGGCTTATGAGAAAATGGAATGTTCCTTCCCTTCGTTTTTGTCTGAACTGAAGAGGAAAGGATGGCATACTGATCGTTTTCTGGATGGAAATGGGAGCCGTTTTGCATGGTAACATTATGCAAATCCTTTAACCCTGTTCTACAAAGTCTCAAACTTGATATTGTATGAATGGTTTAGTTAGGAGTTATACAGATTATAATTATTTTTTTCAAAATAGGAGTATTAATTGGAAGGTCTTTTAGCCTGTTTGATTAAAGAGGCTAGGACTGTTTGTAAGATTTGTTACAATTTAGGGTTTTGTAAGGTATTGGATTATTTCAGGAGAGTAGCAGTATTTTGTGATATGTATTTTGGTTATACTGGAACTATCTTTTGCCTTACATTTAATTTCACTAAATATTTCTCAATTCAATTCAACGGAGCCTTATCCCTGTTACTTGGTGTTGGCTACATTAATCTCATTTCACCATTCCACTCTATTTAGGGCGCTATCTTCTGTTAAATCATAAGCTCTCATGTATTTTCTCACTACTTCATGACACGCCATTTTAGCCTTCCCATATTCTTTCAACACCTTCAACATGTATCATGTCTATCCGTCTCGCTAGTGCAGTCATTGATCCCCACACTGCACATGCCCGAATCATCTTGGTTGATTTTCTGTCATCTTGTTACATATGTGTTTTCTGGTATATACCTGTAAATGCTTTCATTTCTGATTCTTTTTTGTTTTTTTATCCTGATCTTGCTACTCATCCATCTCAGCTATGGACATTCTATGTATTTGTTGTTTCTTGGATGCCCTAAATTCTGCTGCATGAAGCATGGTTGGTCACTTGGTCTTATAATTGTCCTATTATAAATTTTCCTTCAAATTTTTTATGGTTTGTGGCAATCATATATCAATCCAGAAATTGTTGTGCACTTACACCCTCTCTGCATTTATATATAATCGAAGCGAAAATTCATGACTAGGACAATTATAACACTTAAAACTCCATGACTAGGACAAGAAAAGAATTGTTTCAAAATATACCTGGTTCCAATAGTAATTGGAACTTGCTTGGCTCAATGACACAAACCCTAGGCAACTGGCAACAGAAACTGCAGCCAAGATGTTCTATATCCAAACAAGCAGATACCTGTTGCTTCATTGGGATTTTCTATATCCAACATAGTGCCTTACGTCTGATATTGTCTATTTCATAATTTGACACATTCAGGTTTTTCGTGGGGATGATATCATATTTTCCCCTGCCATTGTGTCATTAGCAAATAATTTGAACATTCATCATGCATAATCACACTGTAAAACTGCATTTATATATAATCGAAGCGAAAATTGCATGGTTCCTCACGATAAATATCGACCTCGCATAATTTACGGGCCATGTCAACTTGATTTGTTGATTTCTTTCTACTGCAGTTCCAATCAACAAATGCAACTGATATCAATTTATCGGTTACCGAAATGAATATGTGGGGAATTTGTGTAAACTCCAGATACTTGATACTTGGGATAAAGCTTCAATTGGGAGGATCACTTACATCATACTATGAATTCTAGTTAGAGTGAATCAATACACACATTTTGACAGTTACATAGACATGGCTAGGTAATTGGTCGTACCCCTAGTAAAAAGGTTGACCATTTTGGAGACAGCTTTTAGAAACTACTGCACCATGGCTAGAACTATGGTGGGTTTTGGATGTAAAAGCAGGAACTCTGCCCTGCAGTATGTGTTTAGCTTGCATGAATTATGAGTGTAGACTGTAGATTACACTAATGTTAGAAAACCTTTTTTAATATCGTTTTCTGTCTATAGAAAATGTCTCTTATATAGCGTAAAAGCTTATCCATCATACCACCACCCTTCAAAGAGAAAGGATGTTCTGTCCAGGATTTGGTGTCCTGGATAGTGTTCAGGACACCAGGGGACGTCAAATGGTATAAAATGAACGGGTGATGCAATTTTTGAATATGGAATATGCATTTTATTCCTATACATCAAATCATGGACAGAACATCCTCTCCCCGGTTGAAACCATTTCTTGCCATTACCATTGTGTATTGGAGGGTGCTTTTCACTTTTTGGGGTCCGTGTCCACCTCCCCATGCCTGTAAATAAGTCTTTGGGCAGGGGAGGGGGAGAATCCTTTGGCAATATCACTTGAGATATTCCCCTACCCATATACATGTGTCTCCAAAAGGTGATTGTATTTTTTTTGTCTTGGGGGGTGCGTGTCGACTTCTTAAGCCGACAAGTAACTCAGCAGGAGAGGATCTTTTGACATAATAGACCACTCGAGATCCTCTTGCAGGAGGTGGACACATGCCTCTAAAATATGAAAATCATCCGTGATTGTCACTTTTTTGGGATATGTCGAAACGGTGGTTTTCATTTTTTGGGGAACAAGTCATCGTCCGTACTGGTAGATTTATCTGTCGGCAGGAGAGATCCTCTGACGGCTATTATAAGTTGTATCTGTCTTCCTTTCATGAGTTTTTTAACATCACGTCTCAAGTCTTATTTTTATATTTGTCAGTATTCCTCATGCTTATGCTTAGTTCCATGGCCCAAAAAAAAAACAAAAGATTGGAGCTTTAAATCCAAATGAGGAAAATTCACTAAAAACAAGACGTCTCAAAGTCTTATTTTTTTGTCAATATTCCTCTTGTTTAGTTCTATAGCTTCAACAAAAAAAAAAAAGATTGGAGCTTTAAAACTAAATAAGGAAAACTCACTAAAAACAAGACTAGAGATGTAGTGTTAGGAGATTCTTGATTATTTTTTGGAAAATGGATATTTATACTAGAAACAAACAAAAGAAGAGGAGTCTGAGAGGGATCAACGAATTCCACTACTACTTCTACATAGAAGACGAAGTCCAACTTGGGCATTCTTATGAGCACAGTTTGTTTCACAATTAACAAATCGAAAACACTTAGAAGCTTCCCTTATATCAACAAAAATGGCTTTCAATGACCATGGATGACGATCTATTGGGCTGATAATGTAATCCACCGTTACAACTGAATCTGATTCCAAAATGAGTTTATTAGCAAAAAGTTGGTGAACTAACTTTAACCCCCACATGATAGCATTGATTTCAACTATTAATATCGGAATTGCATCCATCTCTACTGTCACTGAACCAATCATAACACCTACATCATCATGAGCGATTGCCGCTATCAAAACTTTTTCCCCTGATTTTGGACATATTGCATCTGTGTTGACTTTAATGGCACTTGTTGAAGGAGGGTTCTAGTTCATTTTCTACTTAGAGGGAGTTTTTGATGACAATGAATGATGCTGGATGACACACTCCTACAAGTCCTTAAGAGATCTATAAATGCGATGAACCACAAAATAAGAATCAACAACTCTTGCATTGAATCATACATCATTGCGGGCACACCATATCAGCCAACAACCCAAAGAGACTTTGAGGAAGAGACTATTGGTGACCTCTTTGGAGGTGCCTTTAAAGACGAGAACGGTCATGAACTATTCAATGAACGAGGTATGGTTGGAGTGAATTAATGAGGGAGGAAGTCGGAGAAGACACCAAACTTCTGCAGCAAATGGGCATTGAAAACAACAGTGTATAGTTGATTCTTTTGGGTATTGACAACAGGGGCACAGAGGGGAGATGTGTTGCACTCTTGAATTCAGATTTTTCTGCACCGGTAATGCTTCCTGACAAGCTCTCCAAGGGAAGATTTTGATTTTATTTGGCAAGGAGGATTTCCATACATATGTATGAGCTAAAGAGGGTGTTGTAGTATGGTTAGATATTATCAATGCATAACTAGACTTGATTGAAAATTGTCCCATTTTATCCGGTTTCCACACTATATGATCTGTCTGTAAGTGAGGCGAAATGAGAATATCATTAATAGCCGCCAGTTTAGATGGAGTAATAAAATGTGTGATCCTATCCATACACCATTTGTGGGTATATGGGTCAATTAAGGAGGATACTAGTTGAAGGGAAGGGATGTGTGGATTTGGAAAACTGAGTCGCCCCGATCTTAAAGACGGAAGCCATGCATCATTCCAAATATTCACAGAGGCCCCATTACCAATAACCCATATACAATGTTTCTGTAATATATGCCTTCCTTTTAGGATGCTTTGTCAACCCTAGGACCCCAATCGACGAATAGGATTACAAAGAAAGTGATTTTTGGGATAGTAAATAGCTTGCAGGACCTGGACACATAATGAATCTGGATGTTGAATAAGTCGCCATCCTTGTTTTGCTAGAAGGGCCAAATTTGAGGCTTTTAGGTCCCAGAATCCCATCACCCCAGTCATTTTTGGAGTCCTTAATTTTTCCCACCTAAGCCAATGGATACGTCTTTCATTATTTTTTTGGCCCCACTAGAATGACATTGGTTTTTTTTTTTTATCAATTTGGGAACTTATGGAAAAAGGCAGGAGGAAAGATGACATAGCATAGACGGGCATGGAAGAGGTTGTTGTTTTGATAAGAATTTCCTTACCTCCCTGTGATAGAAGTTGTTCCTTCAAACCCTGAAGTTTGTGATCCACTCTGTCTGTGATGTTGCTAAAAAACTCATTCTTTTTTCGACCAATAGTCGAGGGTAAACTAAGATATGTACCCGGATAAGAAGAAGTTGATATCTTTAAGAGGCTAGCTATTTGGTTCCTCGCATCAACAGGTGTCTGACAGCAATAGAAAACTTCTGACTTATCATAATTGATCTGCTGACCAGAGGCTTGTTGGAAAAGATTGACACATTGAAGAAGATTGGTGGCAGCCGAAATGTTGACTTTGGAGAACATGAGGCAATCATCTGCAAAAAGAATATGTGATATTGGTGGACAGCTTCTGCGAATTTTAATTCCTTGGAGAATACCATTTTGGGCAGCAGAATTGAGCATTTCAGAAAGACCTTCAAGAGTGAGGAGAAAAAAGTATGGAGATAGGGAGTCACCTTGCCTGAGACCACACGTCGGGTAGAAAGGTTTACCTGAGGATCCATTGATGAGAATTTGAAAAACTGAAAAGGATATACATTGATAGATCCACGTACACCATTTTAGGGAAAAACCCATTGTTACCATCATATTGTTTAGAAAGTCTCATTCTACCTTATCATAAGCCTTTGCTCATATCAAGCTTAAGGGCCATCTATTGCTCCTTACTCTTATGAGTTGTCATATGATGAAAAATTTCATGACTTAATAATATATTATCATATATAAGCCGACCTTTGAGGAAAGCACATTGGTTTGGAGAGATCAAATGATCCATAATCACCTTCAATTGATTGGTAAGAGTTTTTGTAATGATCTTATATATCACATTACATAGGCTGATTGCACAAAACTGACTAGGCTCCATGGGTGACTTAGCTTTGGGGATAAGAGCAATGAATCTTTTGTTGAGACTTGCTAACTTTTCCTTGCTCACCAAGAAATCTTGAACAAAATTCACAACATCTTTATCCACTATATTCTAGTACTTCTGATAGAAGCCTGCTTGAAAACCATCTGGACCCAGGGCTTTTAGACAGCTAAGATTCATAGCTGCCATGTGAATCTCCTCAGAAGAGAATGGTTTCTCAAGAATTTGGTTATCTTCTTTTGTTAAACGGTGATGTATATGGTCCATTACAACATTAATGGCTGAGAGAGTGGGGGTTGTAGTAGTGAAAAGTCTAGAAAAATAAGTCCTTAATACCTCTTCAGTTTGATCTTCCGAGTAAGTCCAATTACCATCTTGATCTTTAAGTCTCTCAATTCTATTGTGTTGACGCCGGATAATCATCAATACATAGAAGAATTTTGTGTTCTTATCCCCAAAATTTAACTAATCCAAACGATATTTCTGGGCCCAACAAATTTCCTCATCCCGAAAAAGGGTGTTAAACTACTGGTTAAAGAGAGTTAAAGAAGGATTTTGAGTTGTAATGTTGGGATTCTAGAGAAGAGATTTAATCTGATGTTTCAACTCTTCTATCTTCTAACGATTCTCACCTAAAGTATGTCGACTCCAAATTTTGAAAGGGCGAAAAAGATTGTTTAGCTTGTGGGCCAAATTGCTAGATGGGGATGAGTTTGTAAATATGAACAACACTTATCCTGACAGTGATGTTTTGCCAAGTGTGTTCATAATAGATCCCTTTAATGCATTTATATAATGCACCCACATGTGAGCTTAGAGTCTCACCCTAGTGATTGAAATTACATCACTCCATCATATGGTAGCTCTACATGTAGCAACCTTATAAGTGATGTGTCCAGCATCACCCATAGCTGTAAACTTTCAGGTCTATAAGAATTGGATAATCAAATCTCTCCACACATTCCAATGTGTCTGACATCCTACTATGTTACCTAAGGACCACCTATATCATCTCATGAGATTAAATAATTACCCATTTAAAGCAACAAATTCATGTGATGATAGAATATTAATTAATCATGCCTATATTTTATGTGAATGGCTTTGTCATGACACATATTTCTACCAAATATAATATAAATCAAGTAGAACTAGAAGATTCAAGAATAAAACTACCCATTCTAGCAAGATTTTCAAAGTTAGGAGTGGACCTTACCCAATTAGGGAAGAATTCCCACACTTAGCTCCCAAATCCTCTAAACCTCTCTAACTTTTTCCTTTTGGTATAAATGAAGCCATTAAGATTTTTTCATCTTATTTATAAGGTTTTGGGTCAAGTTGGAAAGGTCTCACACTCCTCAAAATAAAGAAAAATCGATTTTTGTTCAAAAAAACGAAAACTTTGCCGTTTCGAATCAATCCGGAGGGTGTCGGATCGATCCCCCAAATAATCGGATCAATCTACATGGATGCCAGATCAATTTGGAAAGTTTCTGGAAAAAAATTCGTAAGACTCTATGGGTCAGGATCGATCCGGATAGTGGAGGATCCATTTGGCATGGGGTGGATCCATCCGGATGCCTTTTTCCAAGTTTGACCCCTTCGCACTAAAATGGCCATAACTTTATATAGAAAACTCATTTTTGTGAACTATTTGTTGGGTTGGAAATTAGACTTCAAGATCTTTCTATGGGTATATGGTTTGAATCATAATTCACTTGGGATTGGTGTTAGTGATCCCAAAAAGTTATCTCAAATACACAAATCTGTTAACACAGACACCTCGTGATAAAATGAGCATAACTTCTTGTAGGAGACTCGCAATTGCATACCATTTGTTTTTATGAAAATTAAACTTTTAGATATTTCCATCAAGGTATGGCATGACTCTCAATTATCTCAGGATTTGTGTCAATGGGCCCACGAAAGTATCCCAAAATCCAAGGTTGGGATAATTTTCGTTGGTCCAATGGGTTCTTAAACCACTATATGGTATATTTAAACATGTGAAATGATAATTTTACCCTTGTAATGGTAAAATTATAATTTTTCTCTTTTTATACAAAGCGGGTCATTACATATGGACCATGTATGAAATGAGTTCAAGTCGAGGAGCGATCTCATAGATACTGGTCATTCAACTGAAGTACTTCTTTCCTTTTCCCAACCACCCAACGTGAGCACACCGAGATAAGATCCCAACAATGTAACATTGTCTAGCCTTTAACCTAGCTTTCACCATCTTAGAGAAAATTTCAAGGCAAACCATAGCTTTTCCATGAATGGCAAGTCCTAAAATCATCATGTTATAAGAGATTATATTTTCTTTAGAGATCCCATTGAACAGTTGGCACAAAACCGGCAACACCCACATTTCACACACAAATCCAAGAGCACAATGCCGATTACAACATCAAACTGGACCTTTTGCAGGGCCGAGCTTAGGTGAATTTCTTGCCCTAGCTCTAGAGCCCCAAGATGGGTACAAGAAGCAATAACACCAGTTCTGGAAGCATCATAGTATTAGATGCAATATTTGTTGCCTAATCATTCTTGGATCATCGATTCTAGGGACTCTCATCATATGACTGATATGTCTAGCCTTTTTTCTTTCTATCATATTTGTTTTGGTAGAGACAAGACACATATTGTTGATGGCTCATTGTCTTCTATAGCTAGTATTGGATGCATTCCTATTACAACTTTCTCACCCATATACTTTGTGTTTCATTTTTCCAATTTTAAGTTAAATCTTAGTTTCTATTAGTTATATTGCCAAAGCATTGAATTGGCAATTGGTATTATATTAGTTATTATATTTTTCATTCGTATTATATTTTCCAAGACTTAAAGATGGAGAAGACAATTGGTAGAGGCCATGAGAATCAGAGGTTGTATCTTCTAGATGTTTGTTCATTAGTTGTCTTTCCTGTTTAACAAATACCATCACCATTGGCTAAAGTTCCATAGCCATTCCCATCTCCTATTGTTTCCTTTTCCCAGTATGATCAGCTTCTTCGGTGGCATTCTCGTCTTGGCCACATCTTATTTCCTATGTTGAAAAAACTATTTATGGGCCTCCATTTTCTATTTTGATTTCAATTGTGAAACCTGTGAATTGGCCAAGAACCATCGTTCTTCTTATCCTCCTAGTACGAGTAATAGTACTACCCTATTTTCCCTCATTCATTCTGATGTGTGGGGACCTACCCTTATCACCTTTTTGTTTGGCTTCCGTTATTTTGTAACATTTGTTAATGATTACTCTAAAACTAATTCGATTCACTTGTTGAAATCCAAGAATGTGGTTTTTTTGGCTTTTCAGTTGTTTTACAAAACAGTTGAAACCCAATTTGATACTAAGCTCAAGGTTCTTCGTTCGGATAATGGTAGGGAATATATGTCTTATCCCTTTTTCTCCTAACTCTTCAACATGGCATCTTTCATCAAACCACTTGTCATGTTACTCTTGAGCAAAATAGAGTTGTTAAGAGAAAGAACTAACATCTCTTTGAGATCACTCGTGCTTTGCTCTTCCATATGCATGTTCCCAAAGTTTTTTGGGTTGATAGCCTTTAGACTGCTACTTACTTGATGAACCATGTGCCCTCTCACATTATGAGCTCTATATTCCCCCTTGAGCTCCTCTCGTGTTTATCTCTCAAGTCTTCTTTTCCTCCAAAAGTGTTTGGTTACATTTTCTATGTTCATGTTCCTAAATATAATCACTCTAAGTTAGACCCTAAGGCTCTAAAATGTACATTCTCAGGATATCCTTTAAATCAGAAGGGATACAAATGTTAACATCCCTTTAGTCATAAGCGCATTGTGTCCATAGATATTACCTTTCATGAGACTGTCTCTTTCTTTTCCCCTAGCCAACCTCATCCACAAAGGGAGAGTAGGCATGGCATTTTATTGCTAATCATGCATGTTATGATTCCTTGTCTCTTGAGTTTAGGGATTTTTCCACCTTTTCGTCAACTGTTTCCATCCCATGCAATCTATCCTACGCTCTATCTCAACCTTAACGAAGAAGATAAATGGAAGAGGAAATGCAGGCCTTAAGGCCTTAGAGAACAGAATATGGGATGTTTTAGATCTCCCACGAGGCAAGGAACATGTAGATTACATATGGGTGTCCTCTATGAAATTGCAACCTAATGGTAAAGTGGCGTGGTACAATGCTAGATTAGTGGCCAAGGGCTATGCACAAACACATGGGGTTGATAATCAAAAAACCTTTACCCTTGTAGCCAAAATGAATTCTATCCGTATATTGATCTTCATTGTTGTCAATCAAGGATGGCCATTGTTACAACTTGATGTCAAAAATGTCATCTTACAATGAGACCTTGAAGAAGTAGTGTATATGAGTTTCTCTCTTGGTTTTCAATATTCTACTGGCAAAGGGAAGGTGTGCAGTCTCAAGAAAGTGCTCTATAGCCTCAAGCCTTGAAATCGTTTGCGATAATATGCTCAAGAATGACTATAAATTGTGTCAATCGGATCACACCCCCTTTGTAAAGCTTCAAAAAAGAAAGGTAACAGCTCTCATTGTCAAAGTGGATAATATTGTTGTTATAAGTGATGATTAGTTTGAGATCAACAACTTGAAAGCTTTTCTGCACAAAGAGTTTGAGATTAAAAATTTGGGGCTTCTCAGATACTTTCTTGGGATTGAGGTTGCTAGATCCAAGGATGGTATCTTCTTATCCCAACACAAGTATATGCTAGACCTCCTCCAGGACTCTGGGATGTTAGGGTATAGACCTTGTGAGATTCCCATTGAGCCTAACCACCATTTACAAGCAAACAAGGGCCATCAACTTCTTGATATTGGTTGGTATCAAAGATTGGTTGGCAAGCATATTTATTTGACCTTGACTAGAGCGGACATTTCTTATGCTATTAAGGTTGTTAGTCAGTTGATGCATGCTCTCACAACACTACATCTTGAGGTGGCTTACCCTATTTGCGATATTTGAAGAAGAATCTAGGTCAAGGGCTCTTGTATAGCAGGTGAAAAGATCAAAGAGTTGAAGCATTTATTGATGTTGATTGGACTGATTATGTGGTTGATAGGAAGTCCACTTCAGGCTATTGTACCTTTGTTAGGGGTAACTTGGTTACTTGGTGTAGCAAGAAGTAGCCTGTTGTAGCACGATTGAGTGCTAAAGCCAAGTTTAGAGCTATGGCTCATGGGATCTATAAGATGTTATGGATATATAGCTTCCTAAAAAGAGTTGGGATTTAGCTCCCAAGGTCCTATACGGTTGTATTGTGCCAATAAAGCCACCATTAATATTTCTCACACTGTCCAGCATGATAGGACCAAGCACATCAATGTTGATGAATATTTCATCAAGGAAAAGTTACAAACTAGGCAGACGTGTATCCCCTTTGTGAAGACTGAAGATCTTAGCTGATGTATTCACAAAAAGTCGAGGTAGTCCTAGTTTTACTAGGATGGTTGGCAAGCTTAGTATGCATAATATATACATACCAACTTAAGGGAGAGTGTTGTAGAGTATGAATATATGGGATCACACATTCACACATGTAAGGGGACATATGTCTAGTATTGTATGAGGGTATACTTGTAAATACCCCTCATGTATTCATGTATTGTTTCCCTCTTTTATAATACATGAAAGTATGTGAGAGTATCTACACACTCTCCATACGTATTTTCCCTCAATCTTTTTCTTCTTCCTTCTCTTCTTCTACTTAAATCCTTAACACAAAACCTCCTAAATCATATAGATTTCTACGAAACTACCATGTATCGTTGATTCACGTCAACACCATCGACACATGTCACCAATACTTGGTAGTTTTAAGACTACCTATTCTTATCATTATCATTATGGTGGTTTTAATACTAATAGGTATCAGCCAAAATAGGTTTTCTTACCTTTCTTTCGACCTTCCATTTGCAATTTTTTGCGGGTTACAATTTGTATCAGCAACATTACCTGTTGCATTCTTCTTCTTATTCTTTTTTGAAATAGTGGGCTCTTGTTACATTGGTTGTTATGTCATATGTAGTTTGTCTACTAAATCACTGGTAGAATCTATAAATATGCGTAGTGGTGTTAACTGTAAAGTAAATTTTAAGAAATAAATTTTCAAATGACCTTTTGATCCTTCATTCCTTTGTAAATTGCCAATTTCTGATGCTAGTGTTTTTTTCTTTTTTTAAATCAGATTTTATGATGCTAGTGTTATCTGTGTGTTTAATTACTTTTGCAAGGGTTTCAACATCACCTAGAGGCTAGAGCTGTCCCTATTCCAAGCTTGAGAAGAAACCTCCACCAAGTTTTGGTATTATTGTAGAAGATATGTGTACTTTACTTTTGAAAGTCTTTCCTAATTTGTTACAAGTAGTGAAAAATTAAGTCTACTAGGTAATTCAACTCAAATCCTAGCCAAGTTGAGTTAACACATCTAAATTTGAAGGGAATAAAAAATAGCTGTATTACCGTCTCCAGCACAGAGATTGCAAATCACTGCAATTGCAATAGGGGAAGTTCGCCAGTAAATTGTACAAGCGAAGGTTATTGTGCAAGCATAACATAATGGTCCCTTCAGAAGTTCCCTAAGGCATTGAGAAACGAAGTTGGAATCACAAGATGCGAATTTAAACGATGGAGAAATCAGTGCAACAATTTTTTTTATGGAAGCAATTGAAGAAAAATGTCATATATTTGACCTATGTCCAGACCCACCTCTGCAGCCCACATGGAGGTGTTGGTACTTGGCACTCACCATCCAATGATCCCACAGAGAAGATATCCTAAGATGAGAGTCAAACCAAACTGATGAACCTAACCATCCAATCTTTTTCAAGTTCTTAGACAGTTTTTTATTTTTTTATAAATACCATTTTCTAGGACAGATATGAAAATAAGGCAAATGGTCAAAAAGAAAAAAGTTTATTGGATGTTGTGGTCATCTAGTGAGGTCGATTACTGTTGTAGGAGATCTTCTATGCTGCATGCAATAAATTGTGGGATTGAAACCCTTCCTGACTTGGCAGCACATATAAGGCACAAGTGGATCCTAACATAGGCTTGGCATGCAGACAACCTGACCTATGTTTGCTCATAAGTTACCTGTAGTCTCCATGTCTGCTCATTGACATGAGAGTGGCCTCATCTTTCCATACTCCAAGTCCTAGTAGAAGCATCCGTATTATATTTACACCTGGGATAAGACCTGCTAGAACTGCTGCCTGCTGTCCAGAGCTGTAACGTTTATGCAAAGTTGATTCATCAGGCAGATAAACCAGACAAATAAGGGGAAGAGAATTCTTTAGCCATGTATAATACCTGAACAGTGGCCAGAAAAGCATGAAGACAAGCCCAAAACTTACATGCACAAACTTCCGGGTCAGTTTCTAAAATAAACAAACAAACAGTAAGAAGCTTCCATGATCAAAGACACTGATAATTAATAAATCTATTGGATCTAAAGTTGGAAAAGTATACTAAAGAGATGAAGTTATGCATTCATTTCCAAAGGCTGCGCTGAGCCGCTGAGTCATAAAAAGATAACCCCTTTTTGGACCTATAAATCTGGTAAACATCTACACATGTTTTAACTACATATCAGTTTAACCAGAAAACAAAGCTAAATTAAATTGTTTTTATTTCAATTCTACAGGGATTTACCAATGTCAAACTATGTTAGAGATATAGGAATATTTAATGTTTACTCTTGCACTAAATGGGGTTTATGGCCCATCACGTTTGTAACGCTAAATCATTTTCTTTTTTTCTTTCGTAACACTTATTTGAAAACCATATATGTTGATGGGATTGGTTTAGTGGCCTTTAAGTCTACAAAAGAAAGCACTGTAGCCTTAATTCCTAGGCTCAAGTGCTGATTTGGCATGACAATGGAATTGGGGGTCCCAGTTGGGAGGAGACCAAGTAAGAAGATTCTAGAGTTTCAATAATGCTGGACAGCTGAGTGTGCAGATTTTGAGTTTCCTTCTGAATTTTCTGCCATTTTATTACGAGGGGTACTTCAGTAATCGTAAGTGTCTGATTTTTCTGGTCCAGTCCAGCCTTTGGGCCTGGTCCTTTTTAGTCCTTGTTGGGTCAGGTTATGTTTTAATGGGTTTTAACATGTTTGGTTATAGCTGGTAATTGTTATTTGTTCTGAACAGAAGTTTGACTTTTCAAACTTGAAATCTAAGTAGGTTGTGTTTTTCTTAATTACAAAAGAAATAATTAGTTCAACTCATGATAAAAAAGGGAAGAGTGCAAGATGTCCAACAGTCTTTATAGTTTGAGATACTTAAGATAACGCAGTTCAGAATTCAACAGCCCAAGCTTTTGGATGTGTGATACTCCAACACAAGGAATGATTTATTGTTCAACTAAGTGTATTTCCTAGCTTCTTCTTCCACTTATTCTTCTTCTATATTATTATTCCCGAGTTACTGTTCATAGTAAGTTCTTCTTGACCCCTTTCCCTATTTATTGATTCATACTCTTAAAATTTGTTTCCCTTTAGATCACCCATCACAACTCTTTTCCACCTCACCCATACAACCCCACAGTCATCCTTTAATACCCGACTGATCATAAGACTGAAGATGTCTACCATCATGTGAGAATGATCCAGTATCACTCATATCTATGGAACACAGTCATGCCTCCACATCATCACTGTATCCATATCTATGTTCCCGTCTCCTAGTATAAGTAGAACCACCGGATTTCTGATGTTGAGTTGGTGGAGATCGAATGCCATGATCAGTGTCTTGTGTAAATATAAACCTAGAATCATACTCTGTAAATCCACACGAAGTCGAAGATCCACCAACAACACTCAGATCACCAGCATCACCATCACCACCACTAATAGATCTAGTAGCTTTAGTAGCAGACCCCCCTACAGTACCACTGCCACTTACACCTGCTACATCATCTCTTATTGCACCTTCGCCTGCATAAACATCATGTGTGTAGAATATGGCATGGGCCTCTGTATATAGGTCATCATCATCATAATGCCTGAAACTAGAATGTGGCGCAACAGTATCATGTTCATCCTCCACATCTGCCAATGCCTTTTCAAGCCAATCATTTTCTTGGCCATCAAGCAGTGGACCCTCCAACTCACGAATCTAAGGCTCCAATGTGTTTATGATCTTCAAATATGTAGCTCAAGTCAATCAGATTGTAGTATTCATCATCCCTGTATTTGTTATTCATCATGTTTCTCATTTTCAACCTGATGTTGTAATGAACATAGACAAGTCTGTGAAGGTTCTTCATTTTCAGCCGACTCCTTGTTCTTAAGTGTATGAAATTAAACGTGCTCTAGTTCCTCTCACATCCTAAAGAGGAACATGTTTGGCTGAGAATTTTGATTGCAATGTCTCTTAACTCGCGTGCATCATCTCCATAAAATCCCACCAATCAGCTGTACAAGATAAAAAATATATATAAAGTTAATAGAATTTTACATAAACCTAATTCTTTAAAAATGTTGTATTATATGATTATATAAACAAAA
>JAOXJP010035895.1:0-16616 GCA_025762735.1 Platanus orientalis
GTTTTATTCTACTTCCTCTTCCTCTTCTTCTTCTTCTTCTTCTTCTGTTTTAAACATATTTTTTTGCGATATTTCGATTTATTTAGCGAAATATCAAAGTTTCGGGCGATATTTTAACAAAATTTGAGAAAAATAGGGTTCCCCTTGTTTTTTATTTCAATCCTTCAAAAACCTTCGAAATTTCGGTGAAATTTTTGAAATTTCATCGAAATTTGGAACCATGGTGGCAACCACCCAAAAGAAGGCTTGGGCGCAAGATTTCACTCATGAGTTTGTTCGGTGTAAGAAAAGTGTTGCCCCTATCTCTGATCCTCATGTACCCCTCCAACAGGTCACCTCATCTCTAGGTATTACTCAACTATACCTCATGATGATATCCATCTTCCTGTTGTTGTTAAGAAGGGTGTTCACTCTTGTTGTCATTTGTTTCTACTCCATGCAGTAAATCTTAGACTCTTTCTCAACCTCATTAGAGGAGAGCAATGGAAGAGGAAATGCAAACCTTAGAGAAGAACAAAACATGGATGTTGTAGACCTCCTGTGTGGAAAGGAATCTGCAGGGTGCAGATGGGTGTTCTCTGTGAAATTGCAACCTAATAGCACAGTGGAGCAATACAAGACTAGATCGGTGACCAAGGGCTATACACAGACATATGAGGTCGATTATTAAGAGACATTTACCCCCGTAGCAAAAATGAATTGCATTCACATTTTGATCTCTATTGTTGTCAATCAAAGATAGCTATTACTACAACTTGACATCAAGAATACCTTCCTACATAGAGACCTTGGAGAGGAAGTTTGTAGGAGTTTGCCTCCTAGTTTTCAGTATTCTATTGACAAAGGAAATGTGTGTCATCTCAAGAAAGCTCTTTATGGCCTCAAGAAATCACCTAGAGCATGGTTTGAAAGGTTTCGTATTGCCATGCTCAAGAATGGTTACAAACAATGTCAAGCGAACAATACTCTCTTTGTAAAGAATCAAAAAGTGAGGATGATAACTCTTATTGTATTTATAGATGATATAGTTGTTACAGGTAATAACGAGTGTAAGATCAACAACCTAAAAGGCTTTCGAGGTAAGGAATTTGAGATCAAGGATATAGGGATTCTCATATATTTTCTTGAGATAGAGGTTGCTAGATCTAGGGATGGAATCTTCTTATCCCAACAGAAGTACATGTTAGATATTCTTCAAGACTCTAGGATGTTAAAGTGTAGATCTTGTGAGACTCCCATTGAATCTAACCACCGTTTACAGGCAACTAAAGGCCACCGGTTTATTGATATTGGTCGATATCAAAGATTGGTAGCAAGCTAATTTACTTGACTTTGACTAGACCGAACATCTCTTATGTTATTGGAGTTGATAGTCAATTCATGCATGCTCCCACATCATCACATCTTGAGGCAACATACCGTATTCTACATTATTTGAAGAAGAGTCTAAATCAAGGGCTCTCGTATGGTAGGCATAACAATCTAAGAGTTGAAGCCTTCACTGATGTTGATTGGGCTGGTTCTGTAGATGATAGAAAGTCAACCTCAGGCTACTGCACCTTTGTTCGAGGTAACCTAGTTACTTGGCACAACAGTTTGTTCTAGTGCAAAAGTTGAATTCAAAACCATGGCTCACGAGATTTGTGAATTGTTATGGATTTGTAGCCTTTTATTAGAGTTGGGATTTAACTTTCAAGGCCCTATGAGGTTGTATTGCAACAATAAAGCTGCCATTAGTATTGCTTACGACCCTATAGCATGATAGAACCAAGCACATTAAGGTGGATAGACATTTCATTAAGGAAAAGCTACAAACTAGGCAAATATGTATTCCCATTCTGAAGATCAGTTGGCTGATGTGTTCACAAAAGGACTATGTAGTCCTAGATTTAATTATATTGATGGCAAGATGGGTATGCAAAATATCTACACACTATCTTGAGAAGGAGTCTTGTATTTCATGGATATATGGAGTTTTATTTGTAAGGGTACAGCATTGGGGTATACTTGTAAATACCTTAATTGTATTGTTACATCTTTATATATGAAGTTAAGTATCTGAGTAGAGAAAAAACTCTTCATACATTTTCACCAAAATCCTCCTTTCTTTCTCTTCTTCTTCTCTACTTTTACTTAGAACCCTAACCACACCAAGCACCTAATTCACAATTTCAACTTACTAGTCCAAAACATTCATCAGATCAGATGGTTACGATCATCCGATCAGGATAATTTTATGTCTTAGTAGTACTCTTTAGAGATTGAGGATATAATCATGTTTGCATGGGTGCCTTTTGGTTTCAAGAGTCAACCGAGACCAATCTGATCAGTGATCTGATAGGGATCAGCCAATCCTTGAACTTTTTGTCAACAGCCACCAACTCATTGCTGATTTTTGAGAAATCAGTGTCAAAAAAAAAACGGTTTAAAAAAATATCAAGTAACATAATTACTGTTTATTGTTTATGTCACCTACGCATCTGTGATTACAAAATAAATACCTGGAACCCTTGGCTACGAGCAACATCAATTATACTCTTTCGTGTAATGCCAGGCAGAATTGTCCCTTTCAGTGCTGGAGTGGAAATAGTTGAACCCTGGAAAGGCATAGACAATGAAACACATCAGAATTAATTAACTGCAACAGTTTTAGAAATAGATATTTCACCATGGCATTACTTCTTTGAATTTGAACAAGGACCTAGCTCCAATGACCTTCACTAAAATGCTGTTTTAGAATGGTACAAATGAAGCACAGATGAAAAATATATATGTAATAAAATATTTTAAGTAAATGATCAAGCAATAGAAGAGAGAATTTTAATATTATTCAAGGTTAAATAAAAGCATCAGTAAAATCAAAAGCACCTTGTAAAGAGTACAAGCTATTCTGCATGGAAATTAGAGATTCCGAACTGTTATGGATGCTGTTATACATAATGTACAAGAGTTGTTACTTATCAATAAATATGTTGTCATCAGCATCATAAGATTTTTTAACTAAACAAGTAAAAAATTACCAAAATAGACAAAGGGATCAACAATCCACAAAAAACATTGGTAGGCAATGAGGTATGGTCCAAAGACATTTCATCTTTACAAAAGGTTACAGATGCAAAAATTTATTTCTCAAATTGTTGATAAACTGAGTTTTTATGAGAAAATATAATATAAAGAGGAAAAAATTGCATATGAACAATTGAATTTTACTAACAATTACCTTACAACTCAAGAACATCCGTACAGGAAAGATTTGACAACCATGTCCCAAAGGAATAAATTGGCAAGCAAACCCCCACACCAAACCTTCGGCCAGAAAAAAATTTATTTTCCGCATGTGTTATGATAACACAATCCCCACCTTAAATATAATGCAAGATCCACAGTTCGACAATTGAATAATCATAGAGACTGAATGCTGAGGAACAAAAGCTTCCTGAAGATCCTGAGATATTTCAAATATTATGAGGAACTTCAGAAAGAACCTTTTTTTTTTTTTTTTTTTTGACAAGAAAAAGAATTTTATTCACAAGAAAGAAAAGCTATACAAAGAGGGGATGAGACATCCCACACAAAAAACACCCCACAGAACCAAAGGCAAAAAACAGCTAACCCAAGCCTATAGTTGAGTTTCAATCCCGCAACAGACCACTTCTATGCTCATTATCACATTCCTTACATTTCCTGACCCAAAAAAGCCTTCTTATACACTTGGAATGACGGTCCAGCAGAGTTTTCGAACACCCTGTAGTTACTCTCTCTCCACACTGCCCACCACACTACTGCAGGGACCATGCGCTGAATCCTCTTACCATTAGGATTGAAAGCAGAAGTCCTCCAGTTAAAAAATTTACATTAGGAGAGGTCACCCAGCACATACCGAAATCTTGCATCATGGCATTCCAAACATCCACCACAAACAGACAATGAATCAGAACATGAGATATCAACTACCCATCCCCATAACACAGCAATCAAATATTTGTTAGGTTCATCCTTTTTCTGATAAGCACTTCCATTGTTGAGATTTTCCCCAAAGTTGTCTAGGAAGAACTCCACCTTCAAGGGAATCATATGGTTCCAAATTTCCTTCCAAGGAATGCCAAGGTCCCAAGACAAATTGATAAGGCTATGGCAAGACTTCACATAGAAACTGCCCCCAGAATCAGCATACAAAATTTTTCAGTCAGCCTGGTCACCACAAACATACACATTCATCAACTTTCCAAAAGGTTACATATAGAAGGGATTTCCCAATCATGAGCAGCTCTCCTAAGAATTGGTTGCCAAGTCACTCGGTTAGAACACAGCTCCATGTAATCAGCAGCCATAGCCATACGATTTTCAACCAACAAGTAAATATCTGGAAGGACATCCTTCAAAGGTCTTCCCCAACACCACTTATCCTCCTAGAAAACAATCCTATCACCTTTTCCTGCATCATAGCCAATCCTTTTCTTGAAGAAATCTATATGCTGGATTATTCCTTTCCAAACACTCCTCCCATATGGGCCACAGACTTCATTAGGGTTCCAAACATACTGAATCCCATACTTCCCAAACAACACCTTCTTCCAACACCAATCCTCATCCATTCCCAACCACCAAAACCATTTACAAATGAGGGCCATATTCTTATCTTTCATCTTACGAAGACCCATGCCCCTTTTGCATTCGAAGAACAACAACCCCTTCACAGGAACTCCCATTGACGCTTCTCAATCTTTAAAGCTATTTGCTTGGGCATAGTCAACAAAGACAAAGTAAATTAGAATGTCTGTCATAGCTGTCTTGATAAGGGTCATCCCCCTTTAGGAAGATAATTAGCTTTCTAACCCAATAGCCTTTTTTAAATCCTATCTAACATAGTTTTCAGACATCTATTCTCTTAAAAGAGGCTCTCAGCAGAATACCAAGATAGATAGTTGGGAGCACTCCAACCTAACAACACAAGTCTGCAGCCAACATATCAATATTGAGGACATCGGCTACATCAATCAAAGCACTTTTTCCAAAATTCACTTCCAATTGGGTCACAGCCTCAAAGCACCTCAATATACATATCAAATACCTGATTTGCCTTTGAGAATTAGCACACAAAATCAGAGTATCATCTGCAAACTAAAGGTGCAAAATCGCAACATGGCCTGACCCAACCTTAAGGCCTTCCAACATGCCGACCTTCCATGGCCTTATCAAGCATACCTCCCAACACCTCAACCACCATGAGGAATAACAAAGGAGAGATAAGATCCCCTTGCCTCAGCCCTCTAGAACATCCAAAATAACCAGCAGGAACCCCATTGAGAAAAACTAAAAAGGAAGCTAAACCAACACATTTCTGGATCCAAGTATGCCACTTGACCCCAAAGCCATATCTCCTAAGCACATCTAGAAGGATCTCCCAATTTAAATGATCATAGACTTTCTCCATGTCCACCTTGCAAAGAACCTCTGGATCTCCTTCCAAGATCCTTGAATCAATACATTCACTAGCACAAAGAGCCCCATCCATAATTGACCTCTTAAGAAAGCTCCTTGAGCTTGTGAAACCATTGAAGGAAGAACCACCTTAAGCCTAGTAGCAAGACACTTCAAAATGATTTTATAGGTACTGTTCAAAAGACTCACCGAACAAAGATCACCCATCTCCTCCACCCCCTCCTTTTTAGGAATGAGTGAAATGAAAGTGGCATTGCTTCCTTTATCAAGGAAACACCTTTGGAAGAAATCATCAAACACCCGCATCAAATCTCCTTTAACCACCTCCCAACAAACATTATAGAAAGTTAAAGGGAAACCATCCAGACCCAAGGTTTATCACCCTCCAACTCCCAAACAGCAGACTTACCTCCTCAGTAAATGGCCTCTCCACCCAGGCTGCACTACTCTCCAAAATACAAGGGATAGTAAGACCATCAACAGTGGGTCTCCTATTACACGATTCATAAAAAATCTTCAAGTGGAAATCCTCCATCTTTGCACAGATTTCCATAACCTTGGTTAAAATAACATCCCCCACTTCAAGGCGATGAATTGTATTAACGCCCCTCCAGCAACTAGCCATTTTGTGAAAGAACATAGTATTGTCATCACCTTCTTTGAGCCATTGAACCCTTGATTTTGTTTCCACATGATCTCTTCCATTTCAACAACCCACCCATATTCATCATTGGTTGCGACTCTTAAGGATCCTTTCCTCCTCCGAAAGGCCTTCTACTTCCTTCTCATCCCACTTCTTAATACACTCCAAAGCTTTGTTCTTCCTCTCATCAATATTTCCAAACATTTCTTTATTCTACACCCTTAGCTGGTCATGAATGAATTTCAACTTCAATCTGAATCTTTGTACCGACAACCCAAAAACAAAACACGAATAGCACCAACCTTTAATAGTCTCCACGAGGCCAAGGTGTTTCATCCACATAAGTTGGAACCGGAAAGGTTTCAGCCCCGAGGAGACCTCCCCCCACCTCCTAGGAAGATAGAAAGATGATCAGACAAGGGCCATTGCCATCATTGGCAAGAAAATATCTTCCCAATCAGTGATCAAGCTCCTCCCACGTACCACAGATACTAGCATGGCACTCTACTAAAGGTTGTCACCTTTTTCTATAAATTTGTGCTACATTACAAATCTGTGAATAAATTTGTGCAGTAGCATCCCAAATCTCTTTCACTGTCTGAAAGAACAGAAACTGTGAGAAACCTGGGGTTGCATGGAGTGAAGCGACCAATATATAACAGTGATACTATTAGATTCCCACTTGTCATAAGAAAGATCTGAGGAACTACGTTTTATTATTCTTCCCAAAATGTTCCTAATCTTGCCATGACTACCAATGAACATCTTTGCAAACTGCAACCACCACAGGAAATTCTAGCCATCCAGTTTGACAATGGTAATCTACTTGCTAGGGTTTTCTTGTGGAGGAACCACACATAAGGAAAACCACGGGCTGCCAGTATTGGTGGAACTCCCATACATACTGCTGCTAATACCTGACATATTGTATGCTCTGAATCATATTTTTTTTTTTAAATACTTTGATGCCACTGAGTTAATCCTGGAGTCACCAACAACTCACGGCACTTCTATTTGAGAAGGTAGCGTGCTGTTTTACAAAAAACAGCGGTAGAAATACAATAGTTGATTCACATGGACCAGTTACTTCCACCATCCAATGGCTACACAGACCAATAAATCCAAAATGTAGGGAGGGATGCCCTAGGGAATTCAATAAAAAATCTTTAATACTCAATAGAATTGTATGAAATCAAATTGTAACTCTCTAGAAATATCAGATGGATTATAATCTATTGATTTGCTCCACCTAAAAATCCCCTTGATTAATACACATACAATTGATCAAAAACTGGTTTTTATTCGGAATCAATCAGGGGTAAAAGACCATATTAAACAACTCAAAAATCTGAAAATCATCATCATTTTCATACCTTTAAAGCCTAAACTTACAACCAGATGATATCAGCAACTTCTGACAGATATTGACTTCTTCGGTCTTCAGAATCTTCAATTATATTCCCTGATCCAAGTCAACTCTCTCATACTTATTATACGTCCAATGAAAAAGGAAGAGAGTATGATCTAACGTCTGGTCAACTCTCTCATACTTATTATATGAAACATCATAGAGACAGAAATGCCCCTCCAATATGTGAGGCCTAAATAAAGTGCTCCCACATAACAAAGCTTTATGGCCTTTGTACATTAGGTCAATTATGACATAGTTGAATATAAAAAAGATTCTTGTCTATTCTTTAGTAATTTATAAGTAACAAAGTGAATTTAACATCCTTGCATTTTTTTGGATAATGAGATACAGAACCATATTGCAAGCAAGATCTGCAGAACAGAAATCTCCAAGTGCAACAGTATAAGAGCTGCTTAAGAAAAAATTGGCCAATGAATCAGGAAACATACAACCTTATTTAATCACTCAATAATAAGCAAATAAGAAGAAAACATATCACCAGAAGAATGGCTGGCTCAAGATCTAGTATACCTTCACAACAAAAACATTACAAGAGGAAACCTCCTCCAGATATCTTTTCTGGACACAATCAAGGTACAGAACATCGGAATAGCCTTTGGCTTTAGCTGCAGCTTGTGCCTTCAGAACCTACATAGAAAAAGAACATAAGATAGCACAAATCATACTAAGAAGGATGTAAACCTACCCTTGTAAGAAGATAATGAAAAAGAATGGAACTCCTTATAGAACCAAGAGGCTCATCTAAGGTTCTCAATGGTCTATTTGTATGCACAACCAAGCTCTGTTCTTGGAAAAAAAATATTACAAACCAGATATCTTTGTTATGTTCAGCAAGATTATAAAGATTTAACCCATGCTATGCCGACTTTCTGATACACCAAGATAAATCCCTGCAGTTTTGCATTAAAAGAAAATTTAGACCATCTTGTATATAGGGGTGGCAATTTCCACTCAATCCATCAAACCCCTTGCCTCTTCCAAGTTTCATGTTGGTTAATCCCAACCTGGCTTAGATTTGGAATGGGCATTTCCAACCTGACTCATCTTGATCCAATTCGTTTGTCAATATCTATATAGCTAACCCACTTGGAGTGGCCCCGTTTTTCCAACTCAGTTGATCTCAATCTGGTTGAAACATGGGCCAGCTTCAGATCAACCTATTGCCACCCCCTACTTGTGATCAAATTTCACTGGAGAAAAAAAATAGCTAACTTGCAAAAACAGGCCTCAAACAATGATGTACATATAATGAGAAATGTCCAGAAAAAATAAGGAATGTTAAGGATATCAACCCCATTATTTGGTCGAACAAGAACCAGCACATGTATAACTGAAAATGCATTCCAGGACTTGGACAAGAGGGAGAAACTAAGAATATACGTTAGCACTCAAGTATAACCATTGAAAAGACCTGTAACTACACCAGCAATAGTTGCATGGCTGGCTTACCGAAGCATAGTTTCCTATAGTCTTTATGCCTCCAGTTCCACCAGGTGTTGCACGATGGTATTCATTCTCAACAACCAAATGAATTGGTGCTAGACCCTCCTGGCATTAATTAAACAAATATACAACTGTTAATGACTGTTTGCGTGATGGGAAATCTGAAGAAAGTATGTAAAAGAAAACAGAAACACAAAGTATAAAAGAAGAAAGAAGACAATAAAATGTTTAAAAAATAGAAAAAAAGATGAAAAGAATGTAAGATCCTAGACAACAAAAGGTAAATCATTCTTAAATGAATTAGGTTTTGGGGAAGACACATGGTGCAGGCAATCAGCGATTTCCCATGATTTTCCTGTGTTATATAGGATGGCTTCATAAGGAGGTGCTTTGGTTTGTGAATGCAATGAGATTGTTGCTGATCATGATGTACAGGCTCCAACCAAGATTCAGACAATGTACAAGTGAATTTAGGTTGATGCAATCATTACGTTTCTAACATGGCTTGAAACTTACTTACATTGAAGATAGAAAGTGAAAAAACATATTTGGTGCAATGATCCCAAAAAAAGCCTTCACAAATAGATCCTTCTTCAATTCACTTGTTGAATGAAGATTAACTTGTTTTAAGAAAATTTAATTTGGTGAATTTCCATACCAACAAAGGTGCCATTCTTTAAGTGGAGCACAGTCTACAACAAGAATTTAACAGTTAAGGTAATTTCAACTTTCAAGAAGAAATTCATAACTACTATGTGCTTTATGAGTTAGTCAAATGCAGAAACGTTTGAGCATTAATTACCATATTCTCAATCATACAATACAAACCATCACACTTCTCTCCCTTCATCAGGTCCAAAAAACCACGTGTAATTTTCTACAGCTAAATACCTATAACCCTTAGAGCCCAACTAGCCGAGTGATTTAGATTTTTTCACATCTTTAAAACATACGCCACAACACCCAAAGTATAAACCACTCCAAACAATTTGATCTCCACCATCCCAACACACATGACTCACAAGTGGACCTGTCACTCAAGGAGACAACACCTGTCTTCTTATTTTGGATTGCAATAAAATATTCTTTTTAGGAGCATATATGATCAGGACATTCTGAATATAATATCCACCCACCATGAGTTTTACTAGGACACTGTGAAAACATCTCCAATATATCCCCATGTTCCTTTCCCACTATTTTACTCGGACTATCACCTTTATTCTTGTAAGCTTGTTTTGGACAATCATTCTTAATGTGGCCATATTCCTTGTCATAGAAACACTGCACATTGGCCTTCCATCTAGACTTGGATTTGGACCTGCTATTCTCAAAGACTCAAACCCCCTCATAGATGACCTTCCCTTGTGATTCTCCTCGCACCCAACTAACCCAAAGTCTTGACCACCTTCAAGATTTGATTTTCTTATAATCTCGTTAGATAGGAGCAATGTTGTGACATCCTCTAAGCTTACTATTTCTTTCCCGAATAGTAATGAAATCGCCACGTAGCATAATAATCGAAAAGCAAGGTAAGAAGCAATAGGCCCTTGTCCTCTTCTCCCACCTTGACAACAACTTTGTGTAGTTGATCCAAGACCTAGTTGAACATATTTAAGCATTCCAACAAACTCGCACCATCATCCATCTTCAACCCATACAGTTGCCGCTTCAAATATAGCTTGTTGGTGAGACTCTTTCCTATGAAGAGTTTCTCAAACTGCTCCCTCAAATATGTTGTCTGCAAGACAGACAAATGTGATAACTGCCTTCATCAATATGTCTTTCCACTCATCATCCTCCACATTCTTGGACTTGTTTTTCTTTCCTTGAAATAACTTGTACAAGCCCTGTTGTACCAATAAGTCCTTTACCCTTCTTTTTCAAAAAGTGAAACTATCATTTCTATCAAATTTCTCCACAGAGAATTAACAGAAGGAATCCTTTATTGCCATCATGAATTGACCCAAAAAACTTTAAATATTAACCTTACTAAATAAATAAATAAAAAATGTATTTTTACTCACACCGGTTTCTACTATTTCCTCCCAAATATGAACCAAAAGCTTTGGTACCAATTGTTAGCACCGAAAAATAGTCCTAACATACCACATGATGGGATACGAAGCCAAGCCACTCATGATTAATGCGATAATGAAATAATTCAACATTAAAAAAAATAACAAACGCACGCACACAGGATTAGGATTTTACGTGGTTCGACTTTTTTGTCTACGTTCGTGTGTGATGTCTATTCTTCACTACAAGCCAAAGAAATACGAGTCACAATAAAATATATTCTCCCTTTTCTCAACAATCCCAAGTCCCAAAAAACAACTAGAACCTGTTACAGCCGTAACTCTCTCTAATAAAGAAGAACACCCTTCTCACGTTCTCTCACAGCCTAGAGAAGACCTCGCTTTCTCAATGTAAAGTAACTTTTCAAAAAGAATACCCTAGAGAAGAAAAGTCAAGGCAGTCTTCACCTTTTCTTTTTGAGAAACTCTCTTATATAAGGATTTCTCTCACATTTTACTCCATACAAGGAAATGACATTTCTAATTAGAACCACTTCTAATTAGTACTATAAATCTCATCCATCGGATTACTTACCAATCTAACAACGAAGAAACAAGACAAACACAACAGATAGAATTCTTACAATATTAGGCAGGCATGTGAATAAGAGCATCCCAAACAAGCATAAAATCACCAAATCCACTAGTCTTTAAACCCACAAAGAATGGTGGACCAATGAAAAGGCAATGATTGAATTAGATGTCATCTTCCGAAAGAACAATACATTTTTCCAATAACCCATGCATTCCTCTCTTCCAAATGCTCCAACTTAAAGCAAATAGAAGCATGTGCCACAAATGTCTCCCTTTTGAGTAGAACACCATTGTGAACCATGAAGTAACCAGCTCATATACCACAAGAGATCACCAAACCTAATATGAATGGGTGGGTATTCCTTTGACCTCAATATGGAGATGAAAATAAAGCATACAAGATAACAAGTGCTTGTGTAGGGTCTCTTTCACAATTAGAGAAAAGACAGACATTAAAAGTTTTCAGGAGACAAATGCTAGTGAGACAGTTATTGCGGTTGAAGATGACAGATCAAGGTCCTCCTCTAATTGATTAGGTGAGTCGACTCAGGGCAGCTACACATGTTCATTGTCCAAATTGTGACCAAGTCAAATGGAGTCATAACCGAAATGATTCAATGGTATGTGTAGTCAATGGTTCTTCAAGGCCAATGGTTATTTGCAATCAAAGAAAACTAACTAATTTGATTCAAATTCGAGGTGAAAGAGCATTCCAAGCATAGCTAGCACAGAGTTCACCGAGGAGGAAAAGTGCAAGGTTATCTCCAAGGTGGTTCCAAAATGTGGACCACGGTGGAGTGTTGTGCACATGTCACAGCTTTTGTCTTGGTAGAGATGTAGGTGGAGTCAACCATAGCCAATATGGAGATTGTTGTGTTTGTCTTATTTCTCAACCGTTGGATTGGTGAGAAATCCGATGGGTGAGATTTATAGTACTAATTAGATGTGGTTTCTAATTACTAGTATTCTTTGCTTGTATGAGTAAGAGTAGGGACATGAGAGAACTCTCTGTAGAAGAGAGTTTCTCCAAAACAAAAGTTGGAAGCTACTTTGACTTTTCTTCTCTAGAGTTTTCTCCTTCAATAACACAAAGAACAAGGGGTCTCTTTATAATGAGAAAACAAGGTCCTCTCCGGGTTGTGAGAGAAGGTAACAAAGTTTTTTTTTCATTGTTAAAGAGTTATCTCGGGTTTTCTTAGGGCTTGAAATTGAGTTGAGAAAATGGAGAATTTCTTTATTAACATGCATTTCCCTAGTTTATAGTGAAAAACGGACAACACCTGTGGATGTAGGCCAAAGATATGAAGCAGGTAAAATACACATCTTGTGCATGTGTTTGTTATTTTCTTTGTTGCTAAATTATTCTTTATTGCATTGATCATAACTTCATAAGTAGCATGGCCCCATATCCCATCATATGGTATATTAGGGCTATTTCCATTGCACCAACAATATTGATACAAAGACTTTGTATGGACACTTGTATATAGGGGTTCACCCTCTCTTACTATCAAATATATCTTGCAATTGTTTAAAGAACAAAATTACAGCACAATAATTCAGTAACACCAGTTTTTTGCTAGCCCAACTCATGTTAAGTTGAGCTAATGATGCAAGACAAAAGAGAATGATCTGATTCTCTACCTCAAATATTAGCTTAGGGTGTCTGGTTAATTTATGAAGCTAGGGTTGAATTAGATTGTGTTTTGGTAGGAATACAGGTTTATTAAATAAAACTGGGATTTGATGGTAGGGTTCCAATTTAATGAAATAAAATAGGATTTATGGGGTCTTTTAATCAAAACGTTGAGAAAACAAAAAATTATAATTTTTACAATCTTTTCATTCATTGCCTGGTGACCACGAAGTCTGGAAACTTTCCTCTCATGCATGGAATCTAGTGAGTTTTCACATCAAATTTTAAAGGTCTAATCGCTGGGTGGTGGATCCAGGGCATGTGAGTGGGCCTAAAGCTGTTGGGGATAACCTTCCAGGGCCATTTATTAGGATATCTGGATTTTTTTTTTTTTTGATGAATGGAGTATCTGGATTCTGGAAGGAAAGGTATAGAAGGATCTTCAACAAGAAGAAGATGTCCCATGAGATGATTTGTGTGATGGTGCATAGTATTCTGTATGAGCGGCTCTCGATTAGACAGGACTTTGATGAGAGCAATTGGGGTTCTCTTTGGAATGTAAGTTGACCCTGTAGAGGGCTGGGAGGCTACTGTTCTGTATTCCTTTGGTATGATTTACTTCCCCAATGAATCTTTGTATGCATTTTGCATTTTACTTTCTTTAATGAATTACCTATCTTTCAAATATATATATATATATAGAGAGAGAGAGAGAGAGATGATAATCAACTAAAATCACACTAGTTGAACCAAGGAGTCACACCCTAGGATTAGGCATCACAATTCACAACTACAAAATATGGAGAAGCACCAAAGCACAGCTGCTGCAAAGCTTCAATTTCATTCATTCATTCCTCAAAAAATGTGAGCGCACAATATTTATAGCCTTCACACTCCAGACTTCCAAATCCCACTAATTAGACTTCCTAATAAAAATCTTTCAAATGGGGAAACCTGCTAATCTTGTATATAAGTGGTGCCAGTAAAGTTGCTTGGTCTGAGTGGTGTAGGTGGTGGTGAGGTGCAGGCATAATTTTTTTTGCATAATGTGGTTATGTCATTTTGTTTTGGTTGTTGGGGCTGGGTTGACTTTCTTTGTTGTTATAGGATCAATATGTGGGTTCTTCAGCATATAATTCAAACTTACTCTCTACATGATTTTTTTAATGCTACGATGCACACATGACACTTTCTTCTTCTTCTTCTTTTTTTTTGATAACAAGTGACACATATTGTAAATAAACTTTATAAGCTCAACTGACTAGTTGAGAAACAAGCAAGCCTACTCAACACAAATCAGCAACAGATCAAATCAAGAGTCATTCAGATATAAAAGCTGAGAGAAATCAATTGATTCAGTTTAATCCTCCATAAAGTTTCAGCTCGGCTTTGACATAGGCCCTCCTCCAGCCTGAATCAAGGGTTTTTTTTTTTACTGATGTATTAATGAGCCTGAATCAAGTTTTAAGTTTTAACTTCATAAACTTTGATACACAAACATGTATCCAATTGTTTTTTAAATGAATAAATACACAAACATGTATCCAATTTGGTATGTGTTGGGCATAGACTGAAGGTATGCTTGTTCATTTTAAGTTCACGTTAAATGTTATAAAAATACTTGAGCTTGACAGAAATATTCTTAAATGTTACTATCAGTGATTCGTAAAATAAATGAACTCATTGTGTTCTTTTATATGATATTGGGTGCCACGTTGATCAAATGTAATGGAAAACCATGTCAGTGCATGATAATTTAGCTCTTAAGAAGCTACATTAGTTTATCTGTATTCTTCTCAACTCAACTCACTCAACAAAGCCCTATCCCAACTACTCGGAGTTGGATACAAGATTCTTGTTCCCCCATTCCACTCTATCAAGGGCCATATCTTCAGTTAAATCATGAGCCCTAAAGTCTTTCGTCACTACTCTAACTCAAGCCCTCTTTGGCCTTCCTTGTGTCCTTTTAATGCCTTCAACTTGCACCATATCACTAGTACACACTGATGCAGTAATTAATCTTCATTGCACATGACTAAACCATCCCAGTTGACTTTCCTTATCTTTTTTTTTTCTTTTTTGATAGAAGAAAATTTCATTAAGGGATAAAGCATCCCCAAGGCTAATACAAGCAAAGCAACACCCAATGATAACTAAGGTTAAACCTCTATCACCAACAAAATGCACCCACCCCCTTATTATATCCACAAAAGAAAAGTTGACAAAAGCATTACTCAAAATAGCCTAAAAACAGCATCTGTCCTTGGCACGTCTAAGGACTTTGAGAGATGATTCCACCTTGGTTTGGAAAGTTCTCTTATTTCTTTCCAACCACAAAGACCAGCAGATTGCTTGAAACAAAGAATTCCCCCAGCATCTATCATATCTTTCTAGTCTTGCCACTCATCCATCTCAATACCCCCATATCTCAGCTACACTGATTCTATGTATGTGTTGTTTTTTGATTGCCCAACATTCTCCTTCATAAAGCATGGCTGATCTTCATACTTGCATATTTCTTTTTGATAGGAGTCATACAAGCATGAACTTCTATATTATGATTTAATTTAAAATAGTTTACATAAATAGCCAGATCTTCATGCCTGCTTCCTTGCCTTGGAAGACAAGATACACCTAAGGAAGAAGTATTGTGAAGGGTTAGAAGTCATAGAAATCTTCCAGTCGGGCTTCCTTTCTAGCATGACAGACCGTGAACTACACCCAACAACCATGATAACAAAAAGGAGCACCCAACCAGGGCATTTTCTTAGTGCCAATGATCCGAGCTAATTCTTCCACCAGCATAAGTTCCAACTAATTAATTCATAACAATGAAGTCTGGTTGGTGTTTTTGCAGCCTTTGTCATGGATTGGGTGGTCCAGTTGGGATCCTAAAGCTTTTTGGAATTAAAAGAAGGATCCCATGAAAAGTGGTTCCTGATGCAATATGTTGGGAGTACTTGGAGAGAAAGTAGTAATAGGATATTTGAAACCTTTTGGAAACCAGCCTATCTATTGGTAGCTTCAAGGCTAAGCATTTGACTAATTTTTGGGGATCCATTAGTAAGAATTTTTCTGATGTTCATCCCATTGATTCCCCCACTAGATGGGAGCCATTAGTACACATCATAGTTAGAGGCTGCGAGTATAACATAGCATGCTGTCTTCTTTCCGGCAAATCTCAGCCCCTAAATAGAATCTTACTTACCAAAAATATTAAAAACAGAAACAAAAAATGAATGGTCACCATGGAACCTAGAAGGAAGCTCATAGATAGGGCGGCCCAGTGCACGAGGCTCCCGCTAACGCAGGTCTGGGGAGGGCAAGATGCACACAGCCTTACCCCCATTTCTGGAGAGGCTGTTTCCGTGACTTGAACCCACACCACCAGGGACGCTAACGGTAAGC
>JAOXJP010035906.1:0-16615 GCA_025762735.1 Platanus orientalis
TGTAATGTTTTAATTCATTTTACATTATCTATGTGTTTTCAATTAATTTTTTTTATTTTCATAAATCTTATGTACAACTGTCTCATTTTTGCAGATTATTATTAAAAAAATTATTAATTCATTAATTAATGTTAGATACTTGTATGTATAGATTTTTTATAATCTTAGTTAATGCTCATTAATTAGTAATTTTGTTCTAATATAGATTTTAAATTTATTTTATTTTATCTTATTTTTTAACTTGATTTATTGGTATTTTATTTCTTGAAGCCATCACCTTCTTCCATTCTAGGCCGTTAATTTTCTTTTAGTATTTTTCAACTTAATTTTCTTTATTCTTTTATTATCTTTTTATGTTTATTAGCTAGTCATTTTATTTGTAATCTTAATTCTATATTTTATTTATTTTTACTTTTTTTATAATTTTCTTAAAGTTATTATGTTTAACCATTTTACGCCATTCATTATTTAGAATCTTTTTTATTCATTTTTTGATTTCTAATTAATTAATTATCTTTATGATAAGCAAGTCTCTTGAAGTTATCACAATCAATCACCCCAATCCATTCTTATTTTTACTTAGATTTTATTTCATTCTTTTATTGTTATTATTATTATTTTTGTCTTAGATACCATTGTCATAAATATTGAATCAATTTTTTCTCTTTATCTCTTTCTTTTATCTTATTTATTTATATTTATTTTTAATTATGTCTGTGATGCCATGCTTCATGAATGTTATATTGTCATTTTCTTATATATGTGTCATTTTTTTTTACTTAATTTAGCTATGAAGAAATAAGGCTCCAGGTATGTTTCAAATACTTTCTTATTTTTTATGTCGTTTGAATTTTTATCCTTCACTATAGAACAACATGATAAACTTTTATTTAGATAATTTATTTTGTATACTCATGTTACACACATAAAATAGTTAGTAGAGTAATTCACTTACACATGCATAACACATTTTCAAAATTAAGTACTCTAATACACTCACCTTAAATAGAAAGTAGACCCTAGAGTTGAACCGATTTAAGTAGGTAACCACGTATGCAGGTTGACCAGGATGCCTAACACCTTCCCTAGTCTATAACCGAACCACTTACCCAGAAGCCTCTATGTAGACCCGTCAAAATGGAGTCAAATATTTCAAAATAAAAAATGAATTTGTTTTTAAAAATAGATGTCCAGTCACATCTTAAAAATGACTGGTGGTAACTCTTTGTCATTATGGATTAGGCCCATGATGAGTGAACCCCTTTTTTAAGAAGTTCACCCGTCATGCAAAATCCGAGGCCCATAGCGATTAGGGACACCGAACCTATATATGAGGTGGACTTTGACAAACCAGACGATGTCAGAAGTTTTAATTTCTCTCAGGGCAACAGCCTCTGCCCACTTAGAGAAATAATCTGTTGTAGCCATAATGTAATGGTGCCCTTTGGCAAAGGTTGGAGTAATGAATCCCACTATGTCCATTCCCCATTTAGAGAATGGCCATGAGCAAGAGGTAGTGTGCAACGGTTTGGTGGGCATATGGCCGTAATCACTATGCAATTAGCAAACAAAGCATCTCTTGGCATTTTCAAGACAATCGACCACCATTGCCGGCCAATAGTAGCCAAATTTTTTCAGCTGGTATTGAAGCTTAGGGCTGCTCTAATGTCCTCCGCACACACTGGCATGCACTTCATTCATCACAATGTTGGCCTCATCGGCAGATAGGCAGTGCAACAATATGCCATGAAGTGACATCCTGTATAGCTGATTACCTTGTAAAGTAAACCGGGTGGTGCGTCGTCTTATTTCAGTGCACTTGATGGGGTCGGATGTCTCCCTTCTATCCATGAGATGTTGAATTAAGGGCTCGTGCCAATCTTCTCTTCCGGAGTTTGTTTACCATCCATACCTTGGGCGTCACACTTGTGCAGTTCGGTGTTGCAGACAAGGAGGGCATCTTCTTTTATAGATGAGGCCAATGGGGATACGACTCTTCTTTCTCCAATGTGGATGACGAGATAATCATCCCTTGGATGTGTGAGAGATGTTGCCAAGCTAGCAAGTGCATCAGCTTGCCTATTATAGTCCCTTCTGACATACTGTATTTGCAAGCACCTAAACAACTTAACCAAGTCTTTAGCCCTTTGAAAATAAGGTATGAGGCCCCGACTTTTTGATGTGGTAAAGGTCGTTCATTTGACGGATGACGAGCCCTGAATCTCCATAAATCGTAAGGTCATCTATAGGAATTTCCAAAGCCAGTTCAAGGCCCGCGATCAGTGCTTCGTACTCAATTTCATTGTTTGAATGCCCTTTCATTATGTAAGGGAGTGCATGATGATGCCATTGTCTGGGGTGACAAAAACAATGCTGATCCCTGAAGACTTGTCTGTATTGTCTCCTGGGGTAGTAGAAGGGTCTCCAGATGCTCTGTCAAAGAACATTGCCCAGTCTTTCTTTATCTGGACTTGCATGACATTCTCGTTTGGTAATTCTATTTGAAGGGGTGAATTATCAGGTACAGGGTGTGCGGCTAAGAAATCTGCTAATGTTTGCCCTTTAATTGTGCGTTACGGGACATAATGAATATCGAACTCTTAGAGAAGAATAGTCGACTTGGCAATGTGGCCTTATACTGAGGGATGGCTCATGATATATTTCAATGGGTTAGCCCTCGATATGAGGTGTACCGTTGTAGTAAGTAGATAGTGTCTCAGTTTTTGTAGTGCAAAGACCAGAGCCAAATAGATCTTTTCGATGGGAGAATAATTTAGCTCAGCCCCAATCATTGTCCTGTTGAGGTAATATAAAGTGTACTCCTTGCCTTCCTCATTGTGTTGGGCTATCAATGCCCCGAGAGATGATTCCATAGCTGTCACGTATAAAAGCAATGGCTTATCCAGAGCTGGGCTCATGAGTACTAGTGGATTCAACAAATATTGCTTATACAAAAAAAACTCTCTTCTTCATTAAGCGTGAAAAGGGCTAGCAATGTCTTGAAAGATTTGAGATGAACCGATGGATATATGTGAGTTTTCCCAGCAATCTCTTAAGTTCGGAGATGTTATTTGGTGTTGGCATTTCTATTATGGCTATAATTTTCTTAGGATTTATCTCGATTCCTCGATGTTGAACGATATATTCGAGAAATCGCCTTAATGATACACCAAAAGCACATTTGAGAGGATTCATTTTTGAGCTATAATGGCAAAGCCGTTGAAAAACCTAGTCTAAATCGGCCATGTGGTGCTCCCTGAGTTTTGTTTTCATGACTAAATCATCAACATAGCATTCAAATGCATCATGTAACAGATCCTTGAATATATAGGTCATTACCCTTTGATAGGTAGCATCGGCATTTTTTAGGCCAAATGGCATAACCCTATAACAAAATATCCTAATCGGTGTACGAAATGCAGTAGCCTCTTCATGAGCCATTTGGATTTGATTATATCCCGAATGACCGTCCATGAAAGAGAGAGCTTCATACCCCGTGGTGGCAACTACCAGTAAATCTATAAGTGGTAAGGGAAGTCGTCCTTTGGACATGCACTATTGAGGTCTTTAAAATCGATGAACACCTTGATCTAACCATTCTTCTTCTGTATGGGTACAATATTAGCAAGCCATTTTGGGTATTGGACTTCTTGACTGAACCTGGCTTTAAATGGCTTTTCCACTTCACCCTTTATTTTGTCGGCTATGTCATGCCTGGATTTATGGGGATGTTGTTTAACAAGCCTCTGAGATGGGTCAATGGCGAGCTGATGAACAACCACATTAGGATCCAATCCTAGCATTTTGGAGTAATTCTAGGTGAACGCATCGCGATTTTGTCATAGAATTCTATGTACTGTGTCTATTTTTTTGAGGAAAGACGTGCACTAATGAAAGTACGACGAGGGTCTTCCTTCATTCCTAGATTTACTTCAATCAGGTCGTCTACTATCACTTGACCTTCATCTTTAAGTTCTAGAGGAGCAGGCATCACTAATTCCATGAGAAAAGCTTCAGAGGGCGACGATTGTGTGTCTGTGAACAAGCATTCGAAGGGAGCGTCTTCTAGCAAGTCATTTTCATGCGCCATTATTGCGTGTGAAGAAACTCTTAACTTTGTGGGTTTTTTGCCCAACCCTCTTGTATCATCCTTATTATTAGAATAGAGGACTAACTGTTCAAACTGTTGTGTTAGAACTTCCTTTCCTTTATAAGAGTTTTTCTATTTTGCTTATTGGTCAAAATCGGAGTTCTAAAGTAGCTGATAAGAAAACTTCATATGCGACAATAGACTATCTGGGTCTTTAAGTTCTTGCTCTGATGTAGGATCTGAATGGTTGATAAGCCGGATAGGGCCTTTAGACAGGAAAATGGAAGGTGTCCGGTAAGGGTTGACCCATGCTCCTGACAAATGTGCCAGTGGGAGGACAAAATCTTACGCTACTGACTCAGGTAGGTTTGTCCTTAGCAGTTTTGATGCCATGCTTTACCTTAAGCTTCTGAGGCTTGAATCTACCTTCGTTGTTCCTTGCTGGGGTTTCTAGGGGATCAGTCTTTGGATAATATGTGGCATCGGTGAAGTAAGCTTCTGCCATTTAGAAGGGATTATTATAAGCTATTATGGTGCCCTGAGTATCTTGCCAGGGGTACTTGATGCATTGGTGATACATTAAGGGGACCAACTAGAACTTGTGCATCCATGACCGGCCTATGAGAATGTTATAAGCAGTGTCTGCATCGATTACATAAAAGGTGTCCAATCTTCTATGTGGCCAAACTTTGTCATTAACCTAATGGAACCGAGGGGACGCTACTCATTCTGATTGAACCCTTGGATGATGAGTGTGTTGGGCCTGAGTTGAGATGGATCTACTCCTAGGTAGTTTAGTATTTTAACAGGAAGTATGTTGATTGTTGAGCCGCCATCAATCATAACTCTGGACACAGGCTGATTATCAGTAGAACTTGTGATGAATAATGGTCGATTATGGCTGAGATCATCGCAATACCGATCGGTATCTTTAAAAGTGACTGTAGGCATACACAATCCTTCTTGTGCTGCGGTTTGCCAAGAAGCCCTAACAATCTCATCATTTGTGGCAAACTCGTATGGGTGAGTTAAAACATAGATCATAGAGGCCCTGAGCTCTAATGACATATAGAGAGTGTTATACATAGTTAACAATGACGGGATCTTTTTAAGATGCGTCATCATGTCATATAGGATAGGGTTTTATGTATTCTTGATAGCTTTGTTATGTTCAGCTTCCAAAGCTGCCTTTTTTATTGCATCAACTTGTTGATTTTTTTATAGGGCCCCACGGTGGAATCTGCTACCCGGATCGCAGCTTGACTTGGTTGACATATCCGGGATGTGGCTGGCATCCCTCCACTGGGGTAGTGATTTTAAGTTTGGTAACATTGCAAGCCTATATTTGTGGCTTATCAGACATTTCATTCTCAGAGAGATCTTGAGATGTAGAGGCGAAGCTAGAATCATCATCACTATAGCCATCTGAGTCAGTGACCAAGGGTGGCATGTCTTGCAAGGCTAAATCACGACATCGGGTTTGCCATAGGTTTGTGGCATCGTCGTCTTCATCTGTTGAAGTTGAGGAGTCACTGACATCCATGTTGACATCCCATTGATCTTGAGGCAAGAAATGTACCGCACTTTGTATATATTGAGGATCATATATGTATGCCCTTTGTCGACGATAACAATGATCAATGAGCATTGACCATGAGGAGACATAGCATGTCGATAGGGTCAAATACCAATCAAAAGCATGTGAATCCAGGGAAACCGGGAAAAGCTATACCAACAGATCATGGGTGGTGGCTGGCAGACTGGTTTCTTACAAGAAGCGATTGGTATGGAAATGGGGATCCCCATCCCGCTGTATATTGTGTGAGTAGAGGGAGCTGATCATCCTTTGGGAATTGAGTGAGGTATACTTCTTGTCTAATTGGTTGCCTTGTTTCACCAAACTGGCGGGAATCCAACAATTATACAAAATCTGATTAGGGGTACCTTCCCATTCTTCATATGTCTATTGCTGAAGGGGTTGTCTTAGAGGATCCGTATTCCAAGGGTCATATGGTTCCATGCCCAACCTCATAAATTCGTGAATAAACATTTCGATCAAATGGCCCTAAGAAGGTATGCTTTGCGGTGCTAGATCCATGTACCAATCTAATGAAGGATCATCCAGGGAGAGCGGGAATAGTCGCAATAACAAATTATCGTTGTGTATCACCTCTCTACAAGATATCATGACTTAAACAGATGGTGACGTGGACATTGATAGCTTTCATTTGAAAAAGTCACGAATAGTGGAATTTCGAAATCGGGAGGGAATGCCTCAAAATAGACAGCTAGATCGCAAGGGAAGGCCCGTCGCCTAATTTTGGTTAACACATTCCTAAAGTATGTACGTTTCCAAGGTGTCATAGGCAAACGAGTAATTCTCACAAATTGTAATGGAGGGTCTTGTATGGAACCTGTTATTGCAATGGAGATACCCCCAACATTATATCTATAGACTGCTATTAGAATAGTTACCCATTTAGAGTGATCTTAGTATGTTACGCTATTCTGTAACCAATCGATCACTATTGTTGATCCTTGTGGCGTTGGTGCCAGACGTGGTTCTCCTTGTGAGTGAGGGTTACCATCACATATAATCAACACCATGTTGCAAGAGGCTACCAAGGATTAGAGGGAATCTTCAGGTATAAACTGTATGGAGTCCTCGATTCTAGGAACCTTCTCATTTTCCTGTGGTATAGCCTAAAGTCTTCTTTTTTGTGTCATCTTGCTCTTGGATGTCACCCGATTGCCCTCATTATTACTGTTGCCCCCATCGTCTTGGAGGTTAACAAAGTCGATCATATCTTCATCGATGAAGACAACATTGGTGGTTGCAGTTCTTATATCTACATCTAATTCCACGGTGTTCTTGTCAATCAATTCTTAAAGCTTATCTTTGATCACAAAGTAATCTTGTAATGTGTGGCATAGAATGCAGTGATACTTACAATATTTTGGGTCATTGACTTTATCAACTTCTACCGATCTTTTTGACTTAAGAAGTATGATATCCTTAGATTCGATTGTTTGGTTAAAGAGACTCTTCAGATCATCAGAATGGAATGTATAGGCTTTCTCTTGCCGTTCTTTCATGCTTGGCCTTCTGGGAGGGGCTTCTTGCTTTGCCGGCTTAGTTGTCTTTAGGGTATGTCTGACTTTAAACTTAGTGGGTGACTTTTTAGCGCCAACCATGGTTGATTCCATTTTGTTAACCATTGTTTTTCCTCTCTTCTCACGTTTGTCATCTAGCAACCTCCTTTCTAAGGCAGATGCTTTAGATATCAAATCATTAAACCCAAAATATTTTTGGGTTGTAAGATGGAGGGAAAAATCAAAGGCTATATTCTGCAAACACATCTCAATGAGCATTTTAATTGGAGGTGCATTCTCACAAGTATAAGACATATTTTTCCATTTGTTAATGAAGTCTACAACTAACTCATTGTCCTGGTGCCTTTCATTAGTTAATTCATACAACTTCACAGGCCTATATATGCCATAGAACTGTTCTATGAACGCTCATTTCATTGAATCCCAGTCTGGAACAGAGTTGGGATTCAAATTTGAATACCACGTGAAAGAAGTGCCATCTAGAAATTAGACAAACAATTTTAGCAATAAGTCACCTTGTTGGGCAATAGCGTCACACCATGATTCGAAGTGAGCAATGTGTTGCTTCAGACATGTTCTATTAAATGTGTTGAAGTGAGGCTGAACAAACTTCGGTGGAAAGGGTACCGCATCCACATATGGGGGGTACGACTTCCCAGTTGTGTATATACTTACACTTTCCTACTCCTTGTATTCATTAAGCATTTTAGTCATCATTGCTTGCATGTAGTTAGGGTCCGTCATGGGCGTAGCCGGATGCGGGTATGGTCTCTATGGCATAAAGGGAGGCTGTGCCTATGTGTTGTAACCATTGTAACCATATGTCTAGGGAGGTGTCGGTCCATATGAAGGTGACTCTTGTTGATGATGAGGGGTCTGGTGAGGTCCTTGTGGATGTGGACCTTGTGGGAGCCCTTCTATAGGCAGCCTTTACGGAGTGGGTACATTGGGCACAACAATTATAGCTAGGGTAACTCCAAACAGAGTAGCAAAGGCATACTCTAGTGTGTAATGAGTGTACCCCCTTGCACTTGGCTAGGGATAGCTGGCCTCGTTGATTCTGCTGTGGTAAGATTATGATTTGGTGGGATTATGCCCTGTCTTTCAAGTGTGAGTTGTTCGATCATGGCCTTTAGTTCTGCTATGGCGATGTCTTGAGTGGCCAAATGACAATCTCGACTTTCTATCTGGGATCGCCATTCTATGGTTGTAGTATGTTCCCCTTTAGAGTCAAAATGGTACTCCCTGACATCTACATTCTCCACGTTTGTCATAGGGTCGGTAGGAAAATCTTGACTTCCTCTTGACTCTGTTATTGTCACCTCAAGTCCTTATGAAGTAGATATAATGTGGACTGTCATGGTAGTCCTGTGTATAGTGTAAGGACTAATCTTCATGATGGAACATCATTGGAGAGGCTACAAGATCTCCCTCAGTAGTTGACAGTCCTCTTGAAGGTGTTCTGGGTGTTCTAGCGCTTACTGCCAATTGACTTCTGGTCATCATACTAGCAGAGTTAAAGGCTTGTGGTCGTGACCTAGAAGAACTAGGGGTGTTGGCAGGGGTTTCTTTCTTTGCTACAACGAACATTACTGCTGCTTGGGAGTTATGAGTAGGTCAGGTTGTCTTACCCTTACCAACGTAAGGTGTATAGGCCGAGTTGCTCTTAATGTGAGAGGGTAAGGAGGAGTCGCCCCCTTGTGGATTTGCCCATGGTGGCATTGCATTAATGAGCATGTCTCCCATTTCTGGCTATATATGGAAGAACTCTAGTGCATTGGCCTTTTGTTTTTTAGTAACGTTTCTTTTTCATTTTTGTTCAAGGGATGAAACCCTTCTCCTTTTTGGTGGTTCACTTCCTTCGAGCCCGCTGAGTGGTTCGAATCAAGTTAATAACATTGAGTTTCTGAGTTCTACTCTTGCTGCATTGTTTCGTCGATTGTGCCGCCTAAATGGGGTTTGGGCGGCCATAAATTCGTTGTCCCACTAGGCGTGCCAGAAATTTATAACACTAAATTTTGAGCCTTCGATATTAGACAAAATTCATTGGATAAATTACCAGCCGTTTTTAGAGGCTAGTTTATTATTTTATATATGGAGGACCAAAACTCCAAGTCTAATGGACTTGTTAATTACGATTGTTTAGCACAACCAACCTCTAATTAACTCTATGTTTTTTGCTTGTATTCTGAAATCGAGTTGTAGGAACATAGAGAAGAAGATGGGAGAAGAGAATATGATGTTCTTATATATATATATATATATATATATATATATATATATATATATTACTTCACTTGTTCATACATCAACAAGTTTACCTATCCATGATTTGAATTATCCTTAAGCTTCATATGATGTCTTCCTCAGGGAGATGACAGAGGTATAATGGACATGCCCCCTCCTCTTTTGGAAGATAAGTAACTTATGGATCTTCAATGGGTAAGTGTAACTTGCCTTATGATGAATCTTCAACATTTCTTCAACCTCTAAATTTTTTTTTCTCTTTCTGTTATCTATTTTCTTCTGAATCTCTCTGTATATTCTCTCTGTCCTCTTTTCTGCATGCACCCTGATATTTATAGGTACCAGCCATGAGTTTAGAGAAGAATCATTGTTTAAGAAGAACTCTATCTCTTCTATATCGTTTCTATTGGAATGAGATTCTTCAAATCTTATCTCAGGGATTTAGGTGATTCTTCTATGCGAGAATTCGTCTTCTTCCATCTTCTGACCAGTTAACGGAATCACGGGTATCTTGGTTATCCAAAATAACCACTCTGGGAAGAGATAAACCCAAATTTCAGTCTCTGATTTTCGCAATGCGCTAATGTGAACAGTTCATTCGCACACACTTTTAGGGCGATGATGAATACTTGGAATCCTCTGATTGTGGGCGAATGAGACTATGAATTTTCATTTGCTGTAAAGAGTGTGGCGAGTGTCATTTCATATTGACATTCATGCACACTTTTGGGTTTCTACATTTTCAGCCAAGCACGAGCTTTGCCTTCATGTGATGATCCCAAGTTGAGCTCGGCTCAACTTGGCTTGTTGCCCCCTCCAGACCTATTGCATAAATAGAAGTGAAAATTAAGGAAGAAGATAAGACATTCCTTTTTTTCCCTCCGCCATTCTATTATGATTTGGTTACTACTTTATTATTTGGGAAAAAACTCTTAAAATGGATAAAGTCATCGCAGCTCTTTTGAAAAATGATATGCATAAAAAACCAAGCAATGAAGATTTTATGGATGAAAATTTTGTAGCTAAAGGATAAATTATACAGGTACACAGTTGAATGAAGGAAAGTTTTTTTTAGTAGGTAATTATGGGTGAAGATAGGGTTTGATCCCAAGTCTGTGATACGACGCCCACAGACTTTACCAACTTAGTAAGCTGGCATCTTTTAAAATAACAATTTTTTTCTAACAAGAGGGGGGGGGGCATTAATTGTACCCTGAACCCCTTATACCTGTATGATTCCTAGTTATTGGTGTTATTTTAAACGAAGTAAAGTTGTTCTAATAAGAATATTCATTTAAAGCTAAGAATTTTTTTTTTAAAACTTACAAGCTCGATTGTTTATACTATATGAAGGAATGCCACGTGAAAGAGACTATAAAATGGAAAAGGTTTCAAATCAAGCAATTGTCACAATAGATAGTTTAGATAGTGACGAGAACGTACTATTAATCTCCACAAATATGAATAATTTTGTAGGAAAATAGATTTTAGATTCTAGATGTTCTTCTTACACGTGCCCTTATAAAAATTGATTTGAAACTTGTTAACCAATAATGCAAAAAAAAAATCTTATAGAAAATGATTCAATATGCAATATTGTTAAGATAAAGACAATTAATGTCAAAATGTGTAGTATAATATTAAATGTACATAAGATTTCATGCATGTTTCTAAGTTAAAGAGAAAATTAATTTCCTTATGTGATTTAGACTTATCAGATTTAGTTTTACGGCATTAGGTGGACCCCTTAAGGTTACAAATGGGATTATGATTGTCATGAAATTAAGGAGGGAAACTTGTATAGATTACTAGGGAATATAGTTACAAGTAGAACAACTATGATTACTCTTGTTAATTCAAGTACAAATGATTTTACTCTAGCATATGTATCTAAGCTATATGAATGAGAAGATTGCAAGAGCTTCATAAAATAAAATTGGTTAAGGGTTGACATCATTTAAGCTATTTTTTTTTAAAGTTTTGTTTATACAAAAAATAATGTAAGGTCAAGTTCAAAATATGATGACATACAGGCACTAACATGTTAATGTGTATTCACTTTGATATGTGGGAGCCCGTATCAATTTCATCACGAAGTAAAGTAGTTTACTGTATTACCTTTATAAATGACTATCGAAGGGAGGTATGGATTTACTTTATGAAACAAAAATCCTATGCTTTACAAAGTTCAAGAAGTGAAAATGAAAATGGAAAAGTAGATTGCAAAATAGGTAACATACCTGAAGGCAAATAACCAAATGAAACACAAGAATATTATTTCAAAAAAAAATTATGAGACTAAACGCATAAAAACACACTACATTTATCAGGTGGGCCATGGCAAAATGGTATAGCAAATGCATGAACCTAATAATCTTAGAAAGTGCAAGGGGATGACATTACTGGTAGGTCTACATAAGAGATCTTGCGTTGAGACTATGAATCTGGCACCCTTCATTGTCAATATATTACCACCTATGACGATTGATTTTAGGGTTCCTGGGAAGCTTTTATTGGGAAGACGGATGACTATTCTACATTGAGGTCTTTTTGTGAGTTTAGCATATGTACATTTACGGAGTCTATAGTGATAGAAATTGGATTCAGAATACAAAAATTGCATTTTTTACAAGTATAAGAAAGTAGTCAAGGGTTACAAACTTTAAGATTTTGACTGCACCATAAGGTCATCATAAGCCAAGATGTATTATTTACTGAGATAAACATTGTCAATACAAATATGAATAAAACAAGTTAGTAGGATGACGTTCATGTTAAAAATAGTAAAGAAAAACGTTTATTCTAGATGGATCTATATGAGATAAAAATTCAAAGTGAGCAACATAGGCCACAATTATCTAACTAGAAAACATTTAGCTAGCCTTGATTAGTATTACTAACAAGACAATTTTTTTTAAGATACGGAAAAGATGACTCAGGGTGTCAGTCAGGTATTACTTTAAAGACATGGTTTCATTTTCTTTAGTTATTACTGGATCCATTATGTTTTAGGATACTATCAATTATAGTAATAGTGATAAATTGAAATCTACTATTATGGAAGAAATGAAATCTCTTAAGAAAAACAATATTTAAGAGCTAATAGATAGACGAAAGAGAATGAAAGTGATTGATTGCAAGTGAGTATAGAGAGAGAAAAAAAAAACAACATTGAAAAATATATATGTAAAATATTCAAGGTTTGATGGGTAGCTAAGGCTACTCTCAAGAGGAATATTCAAAGGGTGGGTAGCTAAAGGCTACTCACAAATGGAGAAAGTTGACTTCCATTGAATCGTCTGTCTAGTGGTTAAGTACACATTTATATGGGGCCACGATAGCTTTGTTCAATTTCAAAAGAAGTATTGGTTGATGTGAGAACATCTTTCCTATATAGAGAATTAGAATAACAAATTTATATAAAACAACTTGAAGATTTCAAGTGAAATATAAGATAATTTATGTTTCAAGGTTAAGAGATTGTTTTATGGTCTTAAGAAATCTCCTAAATAGTGGTACAGTGCTTTGATTCTTATGGTATAAATTGGTTATAAGAAGAGTCAATACAATTGTTGTGTTACAGCTCTTGATGATGAATCATTTATTCACATGATGTTAGATATTGATGGCATACTTATTACTACCAAAAATGTTCATAAGTTTAATAGGTTAAAATGTTAAGGGAAGAATTTGATATGAAGGATATAAGTGTCACAAAGGCATCCTTGTTTAGGAGATTCATATGGACAAGAAAACAAGAAAATTATAGATGGTTCAAAAGCGGTGTGTTCTGATAATAATTTAACAAGATGTTAAAGACAATTAATTTCTCCCTAAAAGATACTTCAAGATGTATAATCCATCTATAGATGATGAAGTAGAAGATATGTCTCAAGTGCTATACATTAGTATAGTTAGGAGCATTATGTATGCTATGTTGTGTAATTTTGAAAATTTATCTCATATAATTAGTATGGTTAGTAATTATATAATTAATATAGGAAAGGAGCATTGAAGGAGGTGGCTTAACATCTTAAACAAATAGAGGTCTACAATAGAGTATATCATTATTCTTGCAAGTGAACCTCTATAATGGAAAGTAACGCTTTAATCAATTTTCACTATATGCACAATTAAGATGGCAGTTGTTGAAGGTGTCCAAGTGACTATATGGGTGATTGTGCTAGTAGTAGAACTAAGAATGAAGCAAGATGGAATAGAGTTGCATTAAGATAGTTAGAGTGCTATTCATTTTGCCAAAAATCAGGTGCATCATCCGATGACAAAGTACATTGATGTAAAATATCATAAGATACAGGAATTGATATTTAGTGCTAATATATATATATATATAAAGAAGACCCTCATAAATGACAGTGCAATGCATATATTGATAAAGCCGGTTACTACAAAAAGTTCTAGCACTGCTTGGACTAATTCAATTTTTAGGGTGCCGAAGAATGACTATTCACCCATGGGTGAGAAGTGGTGGTTTCTTGGGCTAAGAAGGTGTAAAAATATATCAATGAAGTAAAAAGAGGATGCCAAATGATCTTCCAGGAGGCAACAAATATTCCTAGGTAAAGACTGTTGTTTTATGTTATGTTTACAACCATTGGATCTGTTATAGATCTATGGATTGAAATTTAATTTTAAAGATTCTTTCTACATGAATGAGAAGGTTTCCTATTGTATTTGGAATATAAGTAGGTTATGATAACTCATATAAAAGTCTTATAACCATACTTGGACTTCTTTCTTATCCTGAGTGAGAGAGAGAGAGAGAGAGAGAGAATGTTGTCCTTGGATTTATGGAATGAACAAGCGAGAAAACAATTTTTTTTATAAGATTTGAAAATGCAATGGAGAGATGTGTAGCAGGATATAAGGCTTAGGCTTAGGGGTGAGAATTTGAGTAGACTTTAGGGGTGTCAACGAGATGAGTTGAGCCGAGCTTTTCCTAGCTTGGCTCGGTCTCATCACTTAAAAGGCCAAGCTTAGGCTCATGACGAGCCTGAGTTATCGAGCTCAGGCTCGGCTCAGCTTGGCTTGCTAAAAAAAAAGGCCTAACATCCTAATGGTCCATTAACCTAATTTGTCTTATTTCAATATTAATATTATCACAATATATGATATTATTAACCAAACCAAACTCTTAACGAGTCGAGCTTTTAACAAGTTGAGCTTATTGAAGCTTGGCTCAGGCTCATTTAGGAAACAAGCTTAACTTAAAGCTCAGGCTCAGCTCACCAAGCTTTAACTCAAAGCTTGGCTCAGACTTTGTACATCTTTTTATTTTCTTTTATAGTAAAGAACAAATATATTGTCTTATGGATGCAGGCTGAAGAGTTGAATCACTTAAATCCCCATGCACGAACCCGCGTGCATGTGCTTTTGTCTATTTTTTATTTTATACTTTTTGCCTTGGGATATTGTTTGTGTGAATTAATAGGCTCTAATTATAATAACCCAACCAAGTTAGGGGTATAATGGAAAAAATAAAATAAAATAAACAAAACAAAAGGAAAGAGGGGGGTTTCAGTCGATTGTCAACCGAAACCCCACGGCCATCCGAACGAAGAAGAATGAAAAAAAGGAAATTTTCCCCAAAAATAAAAAAAGGAAACATGAAGAAAATAAAAAAAGAACAAAGGGGGCTGAAAACCCTTCATTTAAATGACAACCAACCCAACCCAACCGTGAGAAGAAAAAATAAAAGGACGAAGAAGAGGAGAGGAAGAAGAAGAAAGGAAGGAAGGAAAAGAGAAGGAAGAAAGAGAAGAACGAGAGAGGAGGAGTTGAAACCATGGATAGAGAGAGATTAGAAGTTAGATTTGGCATGGGAACAACCCAAAAATGATCCATGTAATTTAGGTTTAGTTCTTTGGTTAGAGTTTTCTCTAATATCCTTTAATCCCCTTTCTCTTTTGATATTTTTATATGGTAAATGGTTCAAGGTTCAATTGAAAACAATTTCACATGCCAGAATAGTGAAATTTCATATTTGGTTAGGGTTTTCTAAGCTTTTCTTATAGTATCCATATGCCCTATTTTGGGATTGCTCTCTATAAGTTTTGGTCCTACAAAAATTATTAATAAAAAAAACCATGGTCAATATAATCCAAAGTGGAAACTTTTGGAAGAAATCGAATGGTTGTATCTAAGGTTCTAAATTTTTGGAATCCTATGTTCTTGATGTATGATAATGAGAAAAACTTAATAAATTTTCATTTAAGAATTAAATTTTGTGTGGTTAAAGTTGGATTATAAAATTTATGAGTTACTGTGGGCCTCAGTTTTTGCACGACGGGTGGACCTCTTAGAAAAGTGATCCACTCATCATGGGCCTAACCCACGATGGTTTGGAGTCGCCGCCAGCTTTTTTAAAGATGTGACTGGACATCTATGTTTGAAAAACAAATTTTTATTTTAAAATTCTTTTAAAATGTCTAACTCCATTTCAAACTGGTCGACTCAGAGATTCTGGGTAAGTGGTTCGATTATGGATTGAGGAAGGTGTTAGGCACCTCGGCCCACCCGCATAAGTGGTTACCTACTTAAACCAATCCAAACTTAGGGTCTTGTTCCTATGTACGGTGTGTGAAAAAGTATGTTCTATTTTGGAAAGCAATGTCATGCATGGGCGAGTGGTTTTACCTACTAACTAGTGCATGTGTGTGCTTATGTACATATAAAACATATTTTTCAAATTATTTTCATGAACGAATCATCTACTTAACATGTAATTCTATAAAATTAAGATACCAAGTAATGGGTTAGAAGGGCGTACTTTAAAGCCACAGTCCCTCGTAACCAAATTAAAACATAAAGGGGTTAATGCAAAAATATATATGCAAGAATTACACAATGTCCAGATTATTGGAATCATAATGAACCAATAAAGAAAAAATAAAATAAAAGAAAAATAATGAATAAACAACCAATTGAATTAACAAAATAAACATAGTTCGAGTTAACACAGTTTTACACGACAGATTGACAAGGGGTTAGGTTTTGTTTAGTTTAGTATGGGAAAGTTAATTTGGACACGGCTTACATTGGATTGAGCAAGGTTTGGGTCGAATTCAAATTTTTGTTGAAATTGAGTCAAGTCCTAAAAAGATTTAGACACAGCTACATGGTTATATGACAATCTATACACAA
>JAOXJP010035917.1:0-16615 GCA_025762735.1 Platanus orientalis
AAAAAAAAAAAAAAAAAAAAAGTGTAAATTTCTTTTTTGACACCATGTGTCCACCCCTGATTCTCTATGGTACTTACAGATTCAGCCTGCCTGCTCTTTGTTATGAGCCATGGAGCCATGGTTCCTTAGCTAGCCATCTCCAATTCAGGGAAAGAGAGTTGTAACTCTATTTAAAGCCCCCAACTACACACATTTACAAATGCCTTGTTATAAACTAAAAGAACTAGAACACCACCTCTCTTTTGACAAATGCCTTGTAGCTTGTAAATGATCGAAACTACCCTTGAAAATGGGCAAGTACATCATTAAAAGCTGAAGTAACTCTATACCGTGTTTGGTAATTTGAAGGGCTTTTGGATTCAAATTCAACTGAGGAGCAAACTGAGTTCTAATTCTGTCTTCACTATACTTTTTATTCATCTGTCTCAACACTCAGCCAGGCTAAATTCAAATTATGCACTAGTAATATCTTGACTGTGCAACATTTTTCTCTATATAAAGCATAGCCAGTCTTATTAGATTTTCATATGAGAGAAATGGAGAGAAGAAAAAAGGAACCATAAAAAAGAAAGTGCCAAGAAGACCGCCCCTCAACCTGCCTGAATTCAGAATCAGGGCAGCCCAAGTGCAATCCTAGGAGTTTTTCAGGGTTGATCTAATTCTGAATGCAGTGCAATCAAGGGATGGTCCATGGATGAGGGTGCTCTTCTTAGCATTGCTCTAAAAACGAAAGGAAAATGCCAAGGAATAGACGTTACATAAATAATCTGCCTTTGGAGCGAAGACCTATCTCACTCCTTGGATGCTGCGTAAAAATGATGAGTTATTTTGGTTTGTAATGTTTCTACATTGGGACTTATGACATGGTTTTAAAAAGCTAAACAAGCGTCTAAGACAACCTCCAAAGATACTGATATTTGAAGAGCATGTCTTTCGCATAGGCTGGCAGTGGCACATGACTAATTAAGCCATGGCTAGCAAGTTTCAGTTATATGCATAATATAGAATGTTGTGGCCAATAAGCTGGGTGGCTAGAAACTCCCTCGGATCAATGTTCCAGTAAACTGAATGAATAATATGTCAAATTTCTTTTGCCTCTTTCGGTAAAACCAAATATCTAAATTGAGTTCCAATGGTGTTGGTGGGAATTTTGTTTTTGCTTTTGGATAATTGTGTTGGTGGGAATTAGGTTGATGTCAAACAAACTCTTCTCATTTGAAACCCAAGTTTCCTCTTTAAAAGAGACGAAAGAAAAATATTCATGGCATAATAAATGGCCTCAAAGGAATAGCCTTGTGGCCTAGTTAAAGAAAGCAGGACTGTTTTGGCCATAAAATGTGGAATCATTGGATCAGTTGTGAAGAGCTAAATATGCATGCATTTTGATTTAACAAATCTTCTGCACTTGGCAATATGCAATAAAATTAAACACCAAAAGTCCTTCACATGCAATGCCATTAGTACTACTATAAACCAAACTATGGAAGGGTATCTCAAAGTTTATTTGCAACACAATAATTAAAATACGTACATGAAAATTCTTCTCCCTAAAGCTCTAAACAAGAACACCTCCTCTGCAATTTGAGCTATATATTACAACCTTTTGTCAGCCTATACAAAAAAACTACCCACATTCAACCCTTACATTCCAAGTTCAAAACAGATCAGCATAGAGAGAGAGAGAGAAGGGGGGGGGGGAAGGGGGGAGAAAAGCAACCACCAAACTGCATTTACATAGTCTTCCATTTTTAGTGTGCAAAAGCATTGACCATGGATCCCACTCAAGTAATAATCTCTTATGGTCCAAAAGGTAGTGTATGAACAAGTAATGTCAGGGATGGATACTGTGAATGGGTATACTAACCACTACAAGTGCTTACCTGTTTGAGTGCTGAAACTTGATGAAGGTAGAAGCTCTGCCTGAGGGAAGGATCCGTTGGATGGTACGTCCAACAGCAGATCTTGATCGGAATTGTCATCAGTGAACTGGAAAGAATCCAGCATGACGGAGCTCCCATCATGTGGGTAAGAAAATAGGCTTCTCAGACTGAAGCATGACCCATCATTGTCGATGAGGTCCTTTGTCTCGTAGGCAGCCTTCATGACCACTCTCTTGGGGCTTTTGATAGCAGCTTTTGGCTCTGAAATATGCAAGGCACTCATTAAAAAAATGGTTTCTGATGTACACAGACAAAAGGTTACAGAAAGAACATCTTAATTTACAATATAGAGATAAAGAATATCATCAGCTTGTTTATTTTGCCTCTTATAGACTTCTCATATTCAAGCTTTTGATGATTTGCATGCAAGGAGTTTATTGGATTAATTCTCTTCAACTTGACTTTAGTCTCATAATAAGACTTCATGCGTTTTTGGTCACAAACCCATGAAGGGGTAAGCATTTCCATTGCATCTTGGTGTCAAGTCCTTTGACTTGTTTTTTTTTTTTTTTTTTGATCGTTAAAGAAAAAATTTATTAAAAAGAAGAGAAATTATGAGAAGTACAAGCCCTTCCAAATTAAAGGGTGAGGGTATCCCAGTAAACCCGATCAGAGGATTTCCATTTAAAAAACAGGGGCAGATGAGAGACCCATTGAAAGAGAAGGGACAAGACCCTATCTTTTAGCTGAGCTAGAGGGGTTTCCCTAAAAAATATGCACATTCTGCTCAGTCCAGATGGATCAGCAAATAACATGAGAGATGCTAGCCCATAAAATTTCCCCCCTAGGCGATGAGGATCCTCTAGGCCTGTTGAATCAGGATTTGAACATCGAGGACAAGGATTCCGGAATAACCCAGGAGATATAAAATCACTGAGGGAAATCAGCCCAAATGAACCTAGCTGTAGTGCAGTGCAGGAAAAGATGGGAGGATGTTTCCTCACTGCACCCACACATGTAGCAGCAACTTGCAAGGTGGAAGCCTCTCTTCTGAAGATTGTCCATGGTAAGGGCCTATTTAAATTGCAGCAACCACAGGAGAAAACAAGCTTTGGCTGGCATCTTTGACCTCCATACGTCAGCAGCCGGGTCCAGTAAATTAGGCTTAGGCCTGATAATGTTATACAAGGACTGGACTGTGAAACCCATCTCCACATTGGGTGACCACAGCCTGTTGTTTTCTTCGCTGGTCAGACCAATATCCACCCTTTCCAGCCTTAACAGGGTTCTGGAGAGGGAGAGAACCACCCAGTCATTGGATTCTCTCCTAAGGTGGAGATTCCAGGACACCCTGCCATTATTTCTGATCATGTAATCTCTGACCGACCCATTTTTCAGCAGAGCAATAGAGTACAGGTTGGGAAAGGCTTGCGACAAGAGGATGGGGCCAGACCAGATATCGTGCCAGAACCTCACTCTGTCCCCTTTTCCGAATTTGAAGCAAATCCACTGTTGAAACACCTCCATTTCATGAAAGATATCTCTTGAAAGACCCAAACCATAGGCACCATTCATCTTTTTGGTGATCCAACCCCTGCCATGGAATTTGTACTTGGCTGCAATAACCCTTTTCCATATAGCATTTGTGTCTTCCCCTTGTGTCTTCCCCATATCTCTACAACCATTTAGATAATAGAGCCCGATTCATCTCTTTTAGAGCTTGCAAGCCCAGCCCACCCTCCTCCTCGGCAGATAGATTTGATTTTTGCTGACAAGGTGAAAATTGTCATTTCTCCCCTCCGAGTGCCAAAAGAAATTTGCTCTAATCCTTTCCAAATGTAGCAATACAGATGTTGAGGCCCAAAATAGCGACATGTAGTACACTGAGAGATTCGAGAGTGCTGCTTGATTAGGGTTAACTTACCTCCTTTGGAAAGGTACAAACCCTTCCAACTAGCAAGTCTTTGCTCAATCCTTTCAATCACTGAGTCCCAAAGGTGCTTGGATTTCAATCTTCCTCCAAGGGGAAGGCCCACATAAGTCCCGGGAAAGACGATAGAATGCACCCCAGAAAATCTGCCAGCCTGCTCAAATCGGGCACATCCCCCACAGTCATCATCCTACTTTAAGGAAGATCTACCCTTAACCCAGAGATTGCCTCAAACATCAGCAAAAGGGCCTTCAGATTTCGAATTTCTTCCTTGACTGCCTCAAATAATGTTTGACAACTCAGAAATTGGATTTGAATATTTTCCACAAGCTTGTACAACCACTGTAAATGGCAGAAAGAATTCTTTCCCGATTGTTAATCGTATTTCATTTTTCAATTATTAACCTTGATTCTTTTAGCTGTCCAAGTTTCAGCTTTAGATCTAAGTCCAAGATACTCTCGTTGATCTAATTTTGGGTTATATCCTGTAAAGGAGGTGGACTACTGATTGAACAGTTAGAATGACATGTTGGTGGAATCCGTGTTAGGAAAAGGAACTAGGCCAAGTCTGCCATTATAATTTTTTAACTTTATAATTTCAAATATGTATAAAATGACGAAAGAAAAAAGGAACCTAGATATATTGATATAAAAAAATATAATTATAGAAATAGTATTGCAACACCCATAGCAAAGTAAAAGAGCAAAGATGTTCTCATAACAGTGGGGCAACAGGGGGGCTGTGTAGTGTGAAGAAATGCACAAACTTTGCATACCAAAAAATAAGGGCACCAGCGGTAGTATAAAATAATACATAATGTGGGTGCTTGTTTATTGCTGTGCATTATAAAATGGCTAACCTGGAAAGTTTTGATTTTGGCCACCACGTGGACTTTTTCCAGGTACCCAATCTCTCAACCCAGGGACACTGATTCCTGTTGCAGCTCCCTTCCCTCCTGTAGTCTTTTTATCTTTTATCTCCTAGTGCCACAAAACAGAGGAAAGAAACACTTCCTTGAAAAAAGTTGTATTTTCAGTTTCCAATAAATTCAAACAAAATTAACTTCAGTAATTATAATATCAGATTCATACAGCAATACCTTAAGCCGATTATAGTGTTCTACCCATTCCGATTTTGTCAAATTGACTAACACGAGCCTCTTAAGAGTTTTACAGTCTTCAGTGCTCATGCCCAAGAAAGAGAGATCAAATACCCCTTCTGCAAGCAGATGCTGGAAGGATGATAGGCTCTCCTTGAATTGAGGGCTATCAAACATGCTTTTAAGGCTGCATAAGAGGCAAAACGATATCATGATCAGTGTTGAAGCATGTACCAGAGACTTCAAAAACCTCTATATATTGTCCATTATTTCACATACTGTGCACATATAAGATGACCAAATGTAAATTCATTATCTTGAAAAACCTAAGAAAGATGATCTAAATTAGAAAATTAATCAGAAAGTACTGAAATGAAATAGTCATTACTATTTTAAATACAAATATTAAATTTCTATGCAGACAATTATTAATATGGCATGGTATTTCCTTGCATATAATTAAAGGAAATATATATTATGGTAACAGCACAAAATCTTGTGTATTGTCCAATGCCATATCAGATAATATTCCAGTTCATCTTTGTACCACAATAATCATAAAGCAAGACCTGAATAACACAGATGCTGACCTATCAGGAAATCTTGCAGTATCCATTGTAGGTAGGTACTTCATCAACTGCTGTTGCTCTTCATGTGTCAAATGACTCAAAAATTCCTCAAAGTTAACAACATCCTACTCCAAACATGCACTGCAATCATGTGAGCAACACAACACACAAGAATAGGATGCTAAAAAATTCCTATCTCGACAATTGGGTCCATGGGTGAAGTTGTTAGATGCAGAAATCAGCTTTAAAGAATGACAGCTACATACTATTAAAAAAAAAGAGGTTAAGTGAAATCATACTTTTAGATCTAAGGATCTCAAAGGTGAATTGTGATTTTGCAGAATTTGTGATCTATCAAAGAGAGATTTATCCCTGCAATGCAAATAAATAAATAAACAGAAAGATTAATCATCAGAAGGAAGACCAGGTTGGTATGTTCAGAAAAAGGTCTAGTCTACCCTGGAATACCAGATGAGCATGCTGAGACTGAGGATCCACACCTATACTTGGTTCTCCAGTGTTGTTGGCAGTTTGGGTGCCTAATGAGAATTCCTAGTCCTTTTTAAGTAAATTTGAAATGGTTTGCAAATCACCTTCTTGTGGGCTCTTGTTGTGTCCCTTGCCCTGTGGACCTTTTCACTTTCGCGTTGCTGACACTAGGAAAACTTACACCCTTGTTAACAATATGTACAGGAAAGGATGCAGAACCTGAATAGGCCTCATTTACTAGGTATGCTTTGTTATCTACTGAAACGGAGCTAGCTTCTGATTCCTCCTCTCGAACTGCTGAGCTTGGGTGCTTGATAAGAACACTTCCGTGTCCTATCTCGACAGAGACCATTGGGGCCTCATTATCGAAAAGCAAGTCTCCTTCTGAAGATCTAGAGAAGAAAGAAGACTGTTGCTCATGTAAAATAGAGCATAGATCTTTCGTGAGCTTCTCAACAGGAGATGGCTTTGGGCGACTCACACAAGTCCTCTTCCTTGATGGCACAAGTGTATCCCACACAATGGAATGGGCAGGCCCTGAAAAGGATTAATTGGATCAAACTTGGTTGATGTACTTAGAACCTCAAACACAGTAGTGAGACAATACATAAACAAAACTGACCACGAGATTTTCGCAATAGTTTCTACAAGAATCATAGTCCTTCAGATAATTAATTCTATCATTAAACGAAATAAGAATATTTTTATAATAACTGATTATTACTGTATAAGCTAAGAGAGTGCTACCAAAAGAGGGAGAGCCATATCAAACAGTAAAATTTGCATTTATAAAATGCTGACATAGAATTGAAGCTTCACTTGAAAGTGAATAGAAGAAACAAGTTGTGTTTCATGTATTCTCCATTGGTAATACACATTCTAGGTAGAATATGTTGATCATTTTATTTTGTTCTTGACATGGAGCTGTTTATACAATTCTTCACTCCAATGATGAAGTCAGTTTTCATTTTTTGAGACAGGGAAGCAAAAAAGAAAAATAAACATATATGCACCTTATGACTTACACCCTTCTAAGACTACACTTAATTCTCTCAATGACTAAAAGGGTAGTCCAACCTGTCAAATCGCTTGCATCTGTACCACCAAATTGTGTGCAGCTCTCAGTGTAAGATATGGCCGAACCCGAACTTGATCTATTGCTTGTATCCTCCTCCAGGACCTTCTGGAAGTTCTGGTCAGATTCTGGGGCTTCGTCTTCAACTACCATGCTATCATGGATTTGCTTTCTTTTTTGCAACTTGACATCTTTGGCCTTAATAGATATGCTCTTCATTTTGGAAACTTTGTAGTCTTCAGAATCATCAGGTTCTATCCGGGCATGTAGTGGGGTGTAGTTTGCAAGTGTTCCCTTAGTCCTCCATCGAGATCCACATGCATTGCACAATACCGGCTTTTCTGGTGGCCCATTACGCCAAAGAGGGGTGCCTGTTGAATTACTTGATTGTAAGCATTCAACATACACTAAAAAAAATCAGGAAGTAAGCAAGACTAAAGAGGAGAATGGTTAAAATATAGGACAGAAAGGAACTGAGACTCCTCATCCATTGCATGCAACATTGCCATGACCCATATCAAAATAATAAAAAGAAGCATGGTCACAAATGCATCTGTTCAGAATCTTGCAATGCTTGTTATATTGCACTATATTAATATATCATGTGCCCTTGTCTCCTGAAAAGAAAAGAAGATAATAACATGCAGTGGTGGAATGGACCAAGCACTGAGAGAGAATATAGTATTTGAAAAATAGAATAGCTCCAACTTCACAGGCCATGCATAAGGATTCTAGTGGTTATATAAAAGGTCTTATGTAGGATTCTGACAGAATGACAACTGGACTTCAATCACCATACTCACACATAGGCTTAAGGAGCTACATTAGACCTAGAAGATGAGGATCTGAACAATGTCATATTTTCATGTACCCTTGGTTACATTGTGTGCCTCAGACAAATAACAAGCAGAGCCAATCTCACTTCATACCATAAACCGACATCCAAAAATTTGCTTTCTTATCCACAAGGAAGGATATCGAATTGTTTCATTGAGATCAAGGGCAAAGAGATTGTCTTGCCCAACCTGTCGCAAGCAAGCTTGAGAAGTCCCAGAGTAGGAAGCTCTTACATAGAGATATGAGAAAGGACTTACAAGGCAGACTTAACTATGATGATGAGGAGAGATGCTATCAACAGAGTAATCTGCAATCCTAGTTGCATCAAATTATTAGTATCCGGTGAAGTCACCATGCCTAACATGTTTAGGATTTTGACACTCATTCGGATGAAATGCTTCAATATCTTTTTCTTTCTTTCTTTTCTATTTTTATTTTATTTTATAAGTAAACATGGATTTGTTTTATAAAAGGGACCAGATGGCACCCAAAAAACTGTATGAGATACTCCATATTCAAGTATAACTCTTTTCAATAAAACACTTATATGAAATGTATGATACTATCTATGCATGTGAAGTTATTTTCATCATCGAGTATAATGATAATGCTCCCTTCATACACACTTACAACACTTCTTATATCAACAAACATTAATTTTTTTAGGTAAAATATTACATCCATGATTTATATAATTTTATGTTTTCTGAATGCAACATGCCATACCTGCACTTATGCCCAATCATGTGTGACATAGAACAAAGAGAAATGTGGTGAATAAGACAGCAGATTATACAGAGAAGAAAGCAAGTAAGGTAAAGGAGCTGAGGATTAGCTCCTAGCAACAACAAACCTCTCAATGAGAAGGGCAACCAAGGAAGAGATAGTGAAGGCCCATTATTGGGAATTTAGCACCTTCAACAAAGGAACCATAGAAAACACGCTTGAAAAATATGGAGGTACTGATAGTTAGGATGCTGTGAGTCGAACAGTCAATTGAAGAGACAACACAACAATGGTGGCTTTAGCTAATGATATAACAATGGGAAAGGTACCCATAAGAAGCAATATCTATGAGCTACAACTTGGCCTAAATGAATTTAAATAATTTTGATTTGTCCTTGTTGTTTCATGAAGTGGGTGTGCTTCTTTTCAATAAACACTATTCGTCTGAATTTAGCTAAAACAGAATTAGTGTAGGAATCCTCAAACAACTTCATCTCCTCTCAATCTCATTGGCAGTTTTGAATCTTCTCATTTTTGAGCCCAAACAATTTAGTGGATTTACAAGAAGATAACCAGTATTCATATTGGATGTACTTCCTGCAATCTAATCACAATGGATAGACACAAGAAATTTTCAGAACTTAACAATCGATTCAAGTCTACCAAACTTAAAAAACCTAAATTTTTTCCAAAGGTAGTTACTCTTGCTAGTGAATGTCACAACTAAATGCACTCAATATTAAGCTCTAAAACTACAACAGATTTTTTTTCTTTGGGTAAGGAACAGGATTGGTGTAATGAGGTGGATGTCGAAAACTTATTTAAGAGCTTGTTGAGATGGACATTATCTTTTTCAGGAAATAGATGGAACCGTTTTACGCTAAAACAATCTGTCGACAAAGCTTGTGAACATGATTTAGAAGAAACATGAGAGTGGATGCTCAGTAGTAATCCTGGAGTGTCCCAACTGTTCCAAATGCCATGAAAAAACAAAATTAGGAAGAAAGCTACACAAATTCTTGATAATGAATTTCAAACAAGGGTTCACGAAAAGTAGGATTTATCTAATTGAACAATCAAATTTGCCCCTCTGAGAAGCACATAGAACTAGTGTAGGAAAAAGAAACAGAAAATAGGGTACGGCTCAATAAGATTCATTCAAGCAGAAACACTTCACAAAGAGGCAGGGAAAAATATAAAGAATCAAAAGATAGTTTCTTTTACAATCCATTTCACCATAGTCTGAAATATTAGTAGAACAAGTGAAATAAGGGACTACATATTCAAAGAAACGTCCACACCAAAGAAGAAGAAAAAGAAAAGAAAAAAAAAAAAAAAAAAATAGAGCCCCTTTAATCCCACACACAAATTCATTCAAGCATAAACATTCAAGGGCCTTCTACGGTCTTGTTACCATTCAATAAATTCTCGAAACATAAGAATTCAGAGGAAAAATAAAACATATTTCCATGTATCCTTAATATTTCCTTGTTCAAATAACATCATTGAAATATACTAGCATATAGGCCTTTTCCTCCATAAAAGAACCTATTAGTTTAATTTCATAAAACCCATTTATCTAGAAAAGAAAAAAAAATCCAATTGTTTTCTTGAATATCCAGCATAAGAACAAAAGACGATGGAAAATGAATAAAAACTCACTTGTAACTCCACAGTGATAGCAAGGCCCTTGCTTACCCATCCACTCTCCCCTCTTCAATCTCCAAACAAATATTTGAAAAAAAAAAAAAAAGGGGAAAAAAAAAAAGAACCCACTAAATTTTCATGACGAAAATTCAACAATATTGAAAAAAAGAAAAAAAAAAGTTTACTCTCTTCAACCCTTTAAAGAAAATACTACTGGATGTGGAAGCCGTTACTGGTAAGACCCAGGTTCAGTTTGCAGAAGAAACCAAAATTCCAGGGAAACCAGAAAAGGTTCTGTCTTTCAATCTAAAAAAAAAATCACAGAAAATAGCAGAATCAACCAAAAATCAGGATATTGAAATGGGTTTTTAGCCGAGAATCTATACAATCCAATGGAAGAGAAAAGTCCTTTCAAGGAATCCTATTATAGGAGGAGAAAGGAAGGTGAAATGGAGCCTGTTTGTATGACCCCTTGTTTTCCCATTTGTATAAGTAAATGTTCAGCTTTATTGCTTTATTTTGATGTCATTGAAATGCTTCTATTCCTTTTTATAAAAAATACGTTTTTTTTGTTCTATAATGGAGTAAGGGTAGAGGGATATTATTACATACATCCTCTTGACTCTGTGCCTTTCTGCTTTAGTTTTCCAAACTAAAAAAAAGAGATTAATTCCCAATAAAAAATGACAAGAGCCCCTCATAAATAAATTACTTATTTTTTGAGTTTTATGTTGGGATGTAATTACCTAGTCAGACTCGTTAGGTGGGTCCCCCCAGAATTCATATCTGCTGGGCTTTGGTGGACACGTTCTCATTTTTTTTATTTTTTAGAAAATAAAAGTCTTCATCAGGAAGAAAAAACCCATTTCCGGTACAACGACCATTATGCAGGCTTTTATTTTTATAAATGAAAATCTGCATGATTTATTGTAAAGAACACCCTCTTCACGAGATGAATAATCTCCAGTTGGATTGGAGAGATATTCCGCCAGTGTCAACCTAGATTGATTGCAGATAAAGGCTACTTTGGTTAATAAGGAAAAGGATCTGTTACACCCACTTGTTTGCCCCCCCCTGTCCCCACACCACTGGCTGGCCAGCTTGGCTTATGTGAGCTCAGAATCTGTGCATAATGCATGTCGGGGGCTGAGAACACTCATTTCAGCATTGAAAAGTGATTTGCATTTTCTGGGGTGCGTGCTTATCACTTTTCAATGCTGATGTGTGTGATCACATGCCTCTGAATTGTGGAAAGATTTTGAGTGCATAGAATCCGGAGCATTGGTCGAAACGTGATGATGGTTTTTTGAATTTGGTGCTTCTTATAAATCAGCTTGGATTTTATACTCTACCCCTATCCTCCTCTAACTTCTGTTGACGGGGGTTAAATGGATGGAAACATCAGCGCTGAAAATGATTTTCGCTTTTTGGGAGCGTGTATAAATCATTTTTGATGGCCACTCCTTGATCTTGATGGAGAACAGCATCGGTGTAAAAAATCCTCACCGCTTATAAATTGGAAACAAATGTTTTCATTTGAACACTTTTTATGTAAATGAATTGGGTAAGACAACTTAGAGAACGACAAAAGCTGGAATGACATTAGGACCAAAACATCAGTGTCAAAAAGTGAAAAACATCCTCCAAAAAGTGTATTTTACTTTTTCTGTGCTGATATGTCAGCCTTGATGTCATTCCAAATTTAGCTGCTCTCTAAGCTGTCTTACCAAATCCAGCATCCTTTTTTATGGTTTTAGCTCAATATCTCCTTTTTCATGGATACCTATTTTTTCATTCAAAAATTGTTTTTACATTTATAATCCTATACATCTCACCTTTTGCTTGTGGGGATATGGGGGGACAGACAAATTGGATGTAACAGATTCTTTTCCCGTTAATGAACATGGGTACCTGCGAATTTACCAACCTCCACCCTTTTTTGCCCTCTATGAATTTGAGTCATCTCCGGTCTAACAGGAGAGATATCACACTAGTACAAATCCAAAACGGGACATGATATCCTAACAAATGGTATTTTTGTAACCATACAAGATACTTAACTATTACTCATTAACTATAATATCCTCCTTTAACCCTAATGTGTTTTCCAAAACACCTTTTATTAGGCATTAGGCCAAATTTTGATTTTTTTTTTTTTGATTGGTACTGGCATAATATCTCTCCAGCAAGAATAAGTTATCATTGATTAGTAATAACATGGTATCTCTCCAATCCAAATGGAGATAATTCGAACTTTTGAAATTACTAAATTTCCAATTGGCCCTCTATCAACAACACATCCCAAGGTGTTGTCATTAAAGTAAATAGGAATTATCCCAAGGTGTAAGCCTTGTTTGGCAAGGTTCGGGGTGGGGAGAATGTTCCCATAACCCAACAAATGTTTTATGATGAAAAAATCTAGTAATTATGATGAATTAGAAGTTGACACGTGTTGTGTTAGGGGTAAAAATGTCTAAAAAAAGTATTCAGTTGAAAAGATAGGTATTCAAAAAGAAACCAGATTTAAGAACACATCATGTGTCAATCAGTGATGCGCCTACAAAGGCCTGTGTCAACACAATCATTCTTTGCATGAACTTAACTGCTCACTTATCGGTCAGTTTGGACCGCCGATTTGAAAAGACACAACATAGGTGCTCAGATCTATCTAATTGTCTTCTTCTGGGCTTATTCCCCTACAAAGGGATGGACCACAGATAGAATGGTCTAGGATGATCAATGGGTCTTACTTTTTTATTAGGAATACATAAGAACTACCTATCTACAAAAAAACAACTAGAAATAAATGCCTGTTTGGTTTATTTTCTTTTGAGATATTGGTTCCAAAATAAGAAAAGTAACATTTTTTTTTTTTTTTTTTTTTTTTAAGAAGATAGGAATTTTATCTCAAAGATTAATAATAAATCATAATTAAATTAAGAAATTTTCAAAGCTGTTTTTGATATTCCATAACAAAGATTCCACCCTAATAGAGACAAAACATATCTCAATCACCATTGAGATAGCACTTAGCTCTTGAATATCAAAAACAGCTTTGGCAATATCATTTCTCTTAAAATTATCTTGTCTTCCCACTATAAGCCAAATTTTGTCGATACTGATGCGACCAACAAGGCCTATAAAAGTTCTTGGATGTGTCAAAAATGCTAATCAATTGTGTATTACCAAAAATAAAAAATAAAAAATAAATAAAAATGGTGTATTACCACTACAAAAAATTCTTAACCCCATGAACATTGTTGGTTTTTTTTATTTTTTGGGTGGTCAGCATTGTTGGTGTTGATAAATGCAAATAAAGGGCTGATTTGAAAGCTTCCAAGTCAATAGGGATTTCAATTCCATAAGCCCTATAGGCCTACACAAATCACAGGTAGAAAAGAGGCAACCTGTTCCTCACATGGATACAATTTTTTTTGGAAAGCCATTTTAAGGCAGCTTCCATTTTCAATTAAAGGGAGTTTTCTCGTAAAAAATTCAACAAAATATGTTTAATTTTCCACAACCAAGGAGTGACAGAGTCATAAAAAATTACAGTAAAATTCAGGGCATCACTCTCCAAAATGATCTTCTCGGCCTTTGAAGCTTGGCCTAACTTCAATCGTATAAGAGCTGCTTGGGATTCCGCCATTAGAGATCTGCACAAAGATCATGTTTAGATAAAGAAGCAACCGCTACCATCCTTGTCTCGAGCAATAGTTCCCCATGCAATTCCATTATGAATAATTGAGCAAGCTCCATCCACATTAATTTTGATCCACCCATCCTCGGAGAGATGCTACTTGACGTGATCACTTTTGTTCTTGTCATCTCCCACTAAGACTATTTTTTTTTTTTTTTTGGTGGTAATTATGTTATGTACATAGAAGCTGCCCAACTACAATTATATTACAAGATCTATAGTAGTAGTACATTTTTAATTTCAAAATGTCATGGATACTTTGGTCACTACATGCATGTGGGCACAAGAAAAGGGGAAAAAAATGGAAGTTTTATAATTGGCATTTCGAGGATTTATGGGGTATTTTGGTAATTGGACTTTCAGTAATGTCAGGCTCGTTTGGATGACACTTTAAGGCACCAATAAGGGAAATTGAAGCTTAGACACAAGACATGAATGAAAGAATTTGCAGAGATACCCTTGATCAGTATTTTGAACCCCAAACACGCCCTATCTTCTTCTATTATCCCAGGGCAACCACCAGCACCCTCTCCTACTTTTCAAGGCGACTTTAAATGGGATTGAATCCCGTGACTCCCATTTTGATGGCTTTATGTCCTAACCAGTGGGGGCCATGAGGGCTTGACCCCAAAGCACAATTAACTGAACTAAACACACGTGGAGGTTTCTCATTGGTGTTGGGGTTACTGTCGAAACCCGTATATCCTACCACAGTAGCTGACTCGAGCCCATGTTGCATCATGATTCATACCAAGACACCAACCCATTTGCTGGGCAATTAAAAAAGGTTTTTAGAACTCAAGGAGTAGCATAGTTGGTCAGGATCACACCTTAAAGAAGCAAAAGTCCTTAGTTCGAAACGCACCCCCTTGGGCCATTGTCCAGTGTAAAAAAATAAAAAAAACCTGATTTACCCAGTGCATAGGAGAGGTAGGGAATCCACATGTCCTGAGGATTTAGGAAAAAGAGGATTTCAAGGTATTTTTCTTATGGTAAATAGAGACCCTTTGGTCATTTTTTAGATCCAAATTGGAGGCCACTGGGAGTTGGAAGATCTCAAGAGCATGGGTTTATGACAATTTTCTTAAAACTACTTAGATTATGGGCTCTTAATGCCTAATAGACTAATTAGTTTGTTCAAACTTTGTTTGTTCCTAGATGGTCTGAATCAATCCAAGCTGATAAATAAATTATATAATTTAACCACCCATATAGCCTTTGAATTTTTTCTTTCTTTCTTTTGATATCATCCATTGGCTTTTTTGGGGAGAGTAGATTTTGGTGACATTGACCTTATGAAGGAATAAGAGGTTAAAAGTCTCATTGACCCACAAATAAAGGGTATGTGATGGAACCCATATTGGGGCCAAAATAGTCAATGAAAAGGTAATATGATTGTTCCCATCCATGCCACCACAATACTCTATTTTCTTAGGCAAACTGTGATAAATTTGTTAGATGCCACTCTGCTTCTAAGATTGAAACCTACTTCCCTGCTTTAAATTTTTAGTTTTTGCTGTCAAATCCACTCTCTACAACCTCCATATCAATTCCCCTCCCTTCCTCAAATCCCTATATTGGTTCTCCCTACCAATGAAGCGTATAAAGCACTTTCGGGAGAGAAGAGCCTTTAAAGTTCTATCTTGTCAATTGGGACCAAATCTACCTCCTTTTAAAAGGAAGTGAAGAGCCTTCAAAGTTCCATCCTGTGAATTGGGACCAAGTTTACCACCTCCCTCTTTAAAAAGAAGTGGGATTGGTGGCCAAACCCACCAAGTGAAAGTCACAAATGATCAAAAGATCCTTATTATCAAGATCAATATTACCTACCCTAGCCAATTGATTGGATAGGTAAGGATTGTGCACTAGGTGCACTTTTTGGGGCTATGCCCATCCAAGATAACTATAGATCAAAGAACAATCTTTTCTTATTGTGGGTAGATATGGTTCATGCACATCTTAGACTTGGAAGGGCCAACCATCAGAAAGTCATGAGTTCCATTAAATTAAAAGAGAAGAAAAAGGAAACTAAAACCCCCCTTAATGAAAGACAATAGGAATCAAATTAGTGTGCATTTGCACTCTATTCCAATATTATAACCTTTGCCTCTAAAACAAAGTATCATTCATCTCTTAAGCCAACTCAAAAAGTTATTAGAACAGCCACGAGGCTTATTAGCTGAAAGACACTAATCAGCCGTAAAGTGTTCTTAGTTTAACGCATTTGATAAAAATTATAAAATGGGTTTTTACCTAAACAACTGGTCTGTCTCAACTGCTATTGGCCCAAACTGTTGTATTTTGAAATTTTTTAAAAGTAAAGGCGCCTCTGGTGTCCCCTTGCCTTGTGTGCAGCCTTGACATTTTCTGATCTGTATAGAGTATTATATTCCTTAATATTATTTTAATTAATTCTCATACCATGACTTGTGAAACATAGCAATGAATTATTAATTCATTAATATACTTATTTGATAAAAGAGAAAAAATTTAAGGTACCCAGTAACATACTGTCCTGAAAAAAATGAAAGAAAAAAAAATATCATACATATGTTTCAACCACAACAACTAGTACTCATCTATTAATTTTCAACTTCCATCCTATATGATATCTAAATTTTGAATTACACCCACAAATGTATATATATATATATATATATAC